>CM071867.1:656567-669921 GCA_036759665.1 Gynandropsis gynandra
ACCTTCTCTTTCTTCATCAGCTTCAGCAACACCTACCCATCCTTCCTTTTGGTCAGCTTTAGATATGGGTGGAACATCTACAACCTCTATTGCCTTCCTTTCTTCCTCTAAGTCCCATTTCCTTTCCCTTTCTTTTAATCACCAAGACCTTATTTTTGCATCAGAAGTTCTTGCTTACGGATGTCCTCCCAACAAATACCCTTCGGATTTCTACGAAGATGTTTTATCCATATCTGAACATCGGGATCGTCACATCCCTTGTAATCCTCCAGAACGGAAAGTAAAGCTTCCTCTTCGTGTTCAACACGAAGAATACTTAGAATATCCTGAAAAACAAAACATAACCATTATTACCCTCTGTGACCCTTGTTTCCCTTGTGACCCTTGTGTAATTGTTACCTTAGAATCTCCAATATGCCTTATCAAATCTACATACTTTGGGTTAAAATTGGATTTAACCATATTCTTGCATATTCTTAGGCAGGATCGATGCGCATCCACAACCTCAACATACCATCCATTTCCGCCCAAACTAAGGATGGTTTCAAATGGAAGTAACTGAAACATTAAAACAAAATGATAAGAATGCAAAAAGTACGAAAACATTCAAGTTATTCGAATAATATATACAACTTACCATTAGTGGGATCATGAAACCGCCACAATACCATTTTGGTTTCGGTGATTCCCCGCTAACGTGCTTGCGGTAAGTATCCACAATCATCTCGAATGTGTAACGAACCCATGGAAAGCCTTCACAAAATTCCAAGTCATCAACCATGTCAATGAGATCATGGCTGATAGAGTTTTCTGCTAAAGGCTCATTTTTTTTATCTCCGCTTGGGGCCTCCAATACTTCAGGCACGGCCCTGGCGGCAAGTATCCACAATCATCTCGAATATGTAACGACCCCATGGAAAGCCTTCACAAAATTCCAAGTCATCAACCATGTCAATGAGATAATGGCTGATAGAGTTTTGGCCGAAATTCTTCAGCTTCAATGTGACAGCCATCATGGACTCCCATCCTATGGGATATGGTCCGCATTTCAATCCGGAAATTAGTGTGTGCTCCACTATAGAGTATTGGATGGGAATGCCGTTTATGACGAACCCCAACTCTGTATTGTCCCGTATAATCACGGATTGATTTAGTAGTACAGACATTTGAACCTTCGTCAATGTGGAGTCACATTGTAAGTGGAATAAATGCCTAAATTGTGACTCCTTCTCGAAGTAATGCAACTCCTGTCCATTTAAGATTCCTCTCAGCATCCTTATTGTCTCGTGAGGATAACACTTCGTGGTGATCTTTGGAATTCTGTCCATGTGCTTGAATTCATACACAAATTTCGGCTTTGGCGCCACCTGCAAAATGACCAATTACGAATACATTATACTTCTACCGACCTAAGCGACCCATGCGACTCAACTGACCCGTGCGACTCAACCGACCCGTGCAACCCATGCGACTTAAACGACCCTCAAACACTCTGTGACACTCAACCGACCCACGCCCCTCAAACGACCATTGCGACCCATCCCACTAACTGAGACAACCGACTCACTGAATCGAATATGGTCATGCAACTCCTGCGACCCTTGCTACTCAACCGACTCACTGAGTAGAAGATGTTCATGCAACTCCTGCGACCCTTGCGACCTAACCGACTCACTGACACTGACACTCACCCATTTCAAATCAATAAACCATTTTGTGACTCGAAAGCTTGCAAAACCCTAGAAATCGAACTACTTACACTTATTGACGCCATTGAAGATTGACTCGTGCTCTCTTCGCCAGTGATGCTGCTGATTCTAGCCATTTTCCTTCTCGCCAACTTCAAATCGATCCCTCTCAAGTTCGACATCACTTATTTCTTTCTTGCTATAAACTTTTAAACAGGTTTCACGGCGAAGAACTGTTCGGCTTTCTCGTTTTCGACAGTTTTTCACGTCGAAAAACTGCCGAACTTCCATTTTTCCACGTTCGAACATTAAGGGCAAATTTGTCTTTTCTTCAGTTTTTTTTTCGGATTTAATAATTATTTTGGAGAAGAGTATTTTTGAAGTGATTTAGCCCTACAATACAAGGATATTTCTGATATTCCGCCTGATAAGTCCATCGTTATTAATTAGGATAATTATTTTATTCGAGGTCATTGTTTATTTCGAATAAGAAACTATGTAATTAACTATCAAATTGACACAAAATGTTACATGCACCGCAAATCCAATTTTTTATTGTCGTCTTTCAGAATTTCACTAATTAGAAAATTATTTTATTGGAAGTCATCGTTTATTTGGAATCAGAAAAAAAAAATATTAATTAGATATCGAATTCACACTAAGATATAGTAATGTTCTAATATTTTAATTAAATAAAAGAATTTAAAAATCAGATTTGAAGTGGTGATGTAGAAAATCCAATTATCCAGAATTATTACTTGGATAATAATTTATAATTTTTTTTGTGTGTTTTCATAACATTTTTTAACATATTTTTTCATTATAAAACAAAATGTGAAAGATTGTCTAATTTGTTGTTTTTTTTCGTAGCAGAACAGATATATGATGCTAGTACATCACAATTTACATCATAATAAAATGTTTATTGACACATTAAAATAACATATTTTTTCGTCTACTAGAAATAAAATATTATTTTATTTCAAGTTATTATTGATTAATATACAATGAAACATATAAAATCTTATATATTAAAAGTTGATTTTGTTAAATTCTGATGAAAACACGTGAACGATAATGTGGTTTTCAGGTAATCGTTGACATGATTTCATATAAATGCTGTTTTTTGGAATTGTTATTATTATTTTTAAAATCAAGTGAATTGTTTAAAAAATCAATTAACATTTAAAAATATATTGATTTTTAATGTTTCGCTATATGATTTAAGATAAAAATATTTAAATCTTGTACATTATAGGTTTTTGCTCAATTTTGATGAAGACACGTGAGTGATGATGTGACATCCACGTTAATCATTGATATGGCTTCATACAAATGTTGTTTTTTTTGAAAATATTATTACTCGGAATCGAAACCGCACGATACGCGGGTAATTATATTATTTTTTACAACAATATATTTATTATATTTATCAATTTGAAAGTTATATTATAAATATTATTTTACGTTCAATAGTACATAGTTATTAAAAATTGAATCCAAAAGTACTATATATAAATCACATGGAACTAATAGATTCATACATATATATATATATATACACATTTTTTATATACAAATATTTATATATATTCTAGAGTAATTTGAATTATTTATATATTATTCTATAATGCAATTTGGCATATAAAAATTATCAAATTGATAACTACTTAATTTATAATTATATATACAGTATGTCGTATTGTTGTTAACGTGCAAATTGATAGAGATTTTTATATATATGCATTATGATATATAAAATTCAAGAGTTGTTATTAAAAACTTCATTTAATGAAAATGCAACACAATCGATTGTTTTCTTAGTATCCAAACATGTTCTAGATGATTTTTATTTTCTCTCAATCTTCAAACAAAAAATGACCAATACGTCTGAACTTTTATTTAAAAATGGTAAAAGAATTGTAAGATATAATTATTATAGTTCAATAATAAAATTATAGAAAAGCAATTTTTGATATATTATTTCATAAAATGATAATGTAAAGAAAGATATGTATGTAATAGAAGTTAAAAAGAATAAAAAAATAACTCATTAAGTATTATCTAATATTAATTTTAAGTATACTATATTTCTAGACCGCAATACAGTTCATACTAGAGATTCAGTGAGGAGGGTGATTGTTTCGAAAGCAACGACGACACAAGAGAGTGAGAAGGAGAGAGTAGGTGGGCTAGTTACAGGAGTTGAAAGCGCGAGATGGTAATTAGAAGGACGAAGTTTTCGCTTTCATTATAACGAACGTAAGATCACGATTTCTACAATCAATTAAATAAATGAAACAATTTTTGTTATGCCACAACATTAACTGCATATCCATGACTAAAAAAGGAATATATATATATATATATTTCATTTGTAAGTCTTTATATATATATAATTTGTTTACATATATATTTATAGTATTGTTTGTTGGAAGATTGCATTTCCGTTAGCCATCTCATTCAGAACAACATTTGAAAAAAAAAAAGACAATGTAGCATAGTGTGGGTTGAGTTAGACGTGAAACAAACTTATCAAGTTCCACGATAAAATGGTAATGACCAATATAAGTAAAGAATAATTATATGAAATGAGTTTTACATATGAAACCACTTATATTTTTTAATTTATAATATACGGTTGAGCAATGCCTTTCTTCATAAGCATATCATAAACTCGGTCCACTTTGCTTTGATCCATCATCTCCAACACACTATAAGAATCTAATTTCTTCTTCACCCTCCCTTTAAAACATCTCTTACGACGTTATCTATAGCATTTGAAGATACACCGCTGGAACCATTTTGGTCTCCCAATACACACGTTTCTCCTCCAAAGCACTCCTTTAGTTACCAAACTCACAACCAAACTGGTCTCACACTTCCACGGGACACTCACACTTTTAGACAACATTTGAGACTTTAAAAATGACATTCAAACTTTTAGACAATATTATAGACTCTACAATTCCCATTAGCTCCAACTCATTTACATAGCTTGATGAAGTTTGCGCACAAGCCCCACAACTTGCATCCATCACATTTCCATCTCTTTGCGTCCTTTCTTCAATTTCTCTTTTCCTTTTTCTCTAAAGGTACCTCTCTGTCAACCCTGAAATGACACTCTGCTGATGTGCATCCTACTCCCTCCCATTTTGGTACAACATATTTCTTTCTAGTACGAAATCCTTTTTAAGTTTCCTCTCGTCAAGCCTACAAAGGATAAAAATTCATCTGCATCAATGCGCCGCTCCATGAGAGATAGCTTTGTTTCGTTGAAATGCTAACCTTTTTGAGTAGATACGCAACACACACTACTTCAGCTCGTGTTCTTCGAGAGTGTCAATTTCTTCGAACTCCATCTCAGCTAAAAGCTGCTCAACATCGTTATCATATTCAAGGTCGAACTCTTGTCTTTTTTTTGTTGTAATTACTCAATTCAATCGAAGAGTTGTTCGCTGAAGTGATGACTTTCCCTGGCAGCTTCTCTGTTTTGAGTCAATCTCTGGAGCGTCTGAGAAGAATTTAAATGTGAATTATGGTACATCCTTAAATGTGAATTACACTCATGAACTCACTAAATAACATCAAAATATTGAACCTTTTAATCACCGAATTTGACCTTAGGTGGATCTGCACAATCTGTAAGTAAGAACATCCCTTGCAGAAAGCCATTTAACTAAAACACAACAAAAGATGGAAGGCCATTTTGTAATTAAACGCTAGTCTTCCAATACATTATATGGAAATAAACGTTGAAGAAAATGTATCATGTTACTCATGCACAAAGATGTTCCAATACTAATTTTTAATCATCACAGGCATGTCAAACGAAAATTAAGAACAAAACCCTAAATTCATCTATTCCGACCCTCAGATTCCCAAAGTCTCAAAATTCAGAATGAAGTCACAAAAAACACTTCACTTTCAAATCGAATTACAAATTTAAAATCCCTACATCCAGGACTGAATCAAGGGACCAAGGGAACATACCGATGAAAGAGTTCCATTTAACCGTCAGTTTAGCTGATTACACCACCGGAGGCGACAAGATTTTCCAGAATGACCAAGAATTCCGCGCGCGATCAGGCTCCAATTCCTCGCTCTAAACTTTCCCATGAGCTGACACCATGTCCTCCTCCGACTACCATGGTTTTTTGACTCGTTCTTAACTCCGCCTCTTGTCCCCTCCCTGACAAATGCAGACAGATCTTTTCTGCTACCTGCCTCAACCCCTCACTCCTCCGTCTCCACTACCTTCGTCTTGTATTGTCTCCCATGAGCTCCGTATTCACATCTTCCACGGTGTTCCATCGTTGCCTCTCCCGATTATTCTTCTGATGCTTCATGTTCATCAAAGAAGGTAAGTTCACGATGATAAGGGATAAAGATGAAGACGAAAGGACAAAAGAAAATATTGAACGTGTAAACGTGGAAAGGGAAACAATAAGTTATAAAAAAAATTGAATGTCTTTTCTTAAAATATTTAGATTTTCAATAGAAAAAACAAAATGCTAATGTGGAGGACTCACAATCCATTTGCAAAATTATGGAAAGAAATATTTTTAGAAAAAAATTTATCTTAAAATAATAATATACTAAATTTTTTTAATAATATCATAAATAATATTAAAAATGACAAAAAAAATATTTGAATAGGTAGTGAAATGAATTGAGAGAAATAGTTGGGATACGTAGAATATTCACTAAAAATTATAAATTTTTTTAATTAATCTTAAAATTTAAAACTTAAAAGTTATATGATTGTGACCTGTATACCACATTCAGAATTAATTCATGTTAATTCCGAATTATAATGGTGGTTTCTATAACTAATATAAAATATTATTAATGATATAAAGTAATATATCGTTTTATTTATTTATAGATATTACAACAATTTTGCTATAATAAATAGTTATTAGACTAATTATATCAGTGATTCCTTTGACTAATAAAAAATAATCATCATTTTATTTGTATTATAATAATTTTGCTATATTTAATATTTTTTTAAGTGATCATTTATTATTTGATGTTAGGTTTGTTGACTCGACTGCTTCAACATCGCTGAGGTGGCCCACCAAAATTCAACAAAACTAACTTTTAATATATAAGACTAGTAAGTGAACTCGTGCGATGCACGAGTTTTTATAAATTTTATATTTTAGAAATGTAATTCATATATCACATACAACGTTATATCATAGACACATTACAACGATATTGATGACATATTTTGTATATCATTTAACGAAAAATAATCAATATGTTTGAATTTTTATTAAAAAGTGCAGTATTTAATTTTGATGTTCAATAATAAAATTAAAGAAAAATAATTTTTGATATCATCTTTATATAAAATGTTAATGTAACGAAAGATATGTAAGAAATAAAAGTAAAAAGAAATATTAAACTTGAGGTGTTTGAAACGACAATTTAATTGGAGTATCATAAACATATATATATATATATAATATTCTTATATATTAGTGAATATAAATTTATATGCTATGCGGGAATTGATATACAAATATATAATTATTATATAAAAGAGTAATTAGATTTTTAACATTATAATGTAACGAAAGAGTAATTGAAAACGTTAATGTAACGAAAGATGTTTAAGAAATAGAAGTCAAAATAAATATTAAACCTGAGGTGTTTGAAGCGATAATTTAATTGGAGTATCATATATATATAATATTCTTATATATTGATGAATATAAATTTATATGCAATGCAGGAACTGATTTTAAATTTATATATACAAATATATAATTATTATATGAAAGAGTAATTGGATTTTTAATTTTTATTTCAATATATATCAAGCACGTTATATGAAAAAATTAATTGAATTCAAGTTGAAATACATTTAAAAAATTCATAAATTTTAAATTTATTGATAAAATAATATTTAATATATATTTAAATTATAATTATTCTTTAAACAATTAATGTAAGAACATGACTAATAGATTGGATTTCTCTTTGAATAATCGTATTATATTAGAGAATATTATCTTATGTAGAACCTAACAATAAGAAAATAATTATTAAAAATAAAATATAAAATATTGTGTGAAGAGAGCAGAACATTTAAGAATTTGGGTTTATATTTTCCCCAACATATATTCTTCTTCTTTCAGGTCACGTTGAATAGCAAATCCTGACTCAAAGAACTCCCTCACACAACACATCAACATCACATACTTCACATTGCTTTGATGACCTTATTGACAATCATATTTTATCTATTAGATTCTGAAGGGGAAATGAATAAGAACAAACCATTTGCATAATTCTCTCTCTGATTCTATTAGTTAGCCATTATGCATTTTTCACATTGAAGCATATGTCTACTTTGGTATTCACTCCAAATATTTGATAAAGCTGAAGCACATGTAAGTCTCAATACATGTCATTCGTAAAGAGGCAAAGAATGAAATGAAGCAAGAAAAAGTCACCTTTGTTCACGTTTTGACGACCTGGACCACCGCTTCTAGCAAAGTTAACATTGACATGATTTGTAAGATACATGCAATAAAATTTTTCAATGGGGAGGAAAATATTCTCAGCTTTTTGCTACCATAGTAAAATTTAAACCATTAGACGCCTTAAAAAAGAATCCTAGAACAGTTTCCATCACCCTTTTGTTTCATTTTGCTCATCCTAAAACTCTCAAAAGCATTTAAAGAAGCCATACCTTATCACATTTTGCTCCACAAATCAATTCTTCAAAAGATATACGTATCCGAAAATCAAACGAGAGTCTTTTTGTCATTTGGTTATCAAATGTAAATACAAAGTTTATGAGAATCCAATCTTTTACTTTATTGGTGATCTTCTGTAATGAGATTCAGTCTCATAAAAAGTCTGTTCATCATTGCCATTGATGAAGAGCAAACCATGAAGCCAACCCACTAATTTATCAATAACCCTTTTATGACTTTCACCGGAGAACACCAAAGATCAAAAACCTAATTGAGATTACATTCATACTGGCAAATTACAATTTTTTATGCCTGAGTTCAGTTCCTTGGGAATTCTAGAGTCATCACAACAATATAACCCAATTCCTATTCCCACTTGTCTTTTCTAGATTTGATTTATTTTCTTGTTTTTGTGCATAATTTAGATAAAATAACTCTGATCAAACAACGATGAACACGATGATACCTAAAGTGATTTGCAGAGTAGGCTCGTTTCCGGCGGAGCTAGCTCTCTCCTTCGCCTCTTGCAGGATTTGTTGCACCTATAAACGCGGGTGTTACCACAGGGCGAAGTCATTACAACATTGCTCAAAATGATTTGTACATCAATGATGTCAAATTTGTGTAGGAGTGGTTGCCTAGGGTTGATGGAGATTTGAAGATTCTGCCAATTTCTGGTTCTATGAACCTATGGTTTCTCGCACTTCCGCCTCTTGAGGCCCTCTTTCACGAATGTAATGTTTGGGAAAGAAGGAATATTTAAAGAAACCAATTGGATCCGTTTGGGGATTATCAATTCCATTTAGATGAACCGTCTTAAAACGTAAATAGTGATGAAGTACTAAACAATAAGATGGAGGTAACCAAAAAGTCTGGAGTGATTGGAGTAGTGGATTCCATATTATTTATTTTCTCAAATATCAAAAAAATTTAACATTAAAAAAATATTAAAGAAGTGAAACTGTCATTATGAAGGAACATTGAGAAACATTTAGAAAATTTTTACTAAACAATACTAAAGAATTAATTTTTAAATTTATAAAAATTTATATTTTCTGACGTTGTTATAAATCTTACAATTTGTTATAGTGATTTGAAATTGTTTTAAATTTTTCACATTCGATACTTATTATTTGTATACTCTAATAAATATAAAATTATCTTTTAAAAACTAAATATACAAATAAGCTAGAATTTCAAACTGGTTTAAATTTATCTTAATGATATGGTGTTAAGTTTGCTGACTGGACTGCCACATCATTACCGATGTGACGACACCAGAATTCAGCAAACCTAACTTTTAATATATAAGATTTTTAAAATCAAATGAATTGGTTAAAAAAGTCAATTAACCTAAAAAACATATTGGTTTTTTAATGTTATGGTATATTATTTAAGATAAATATAATTAAATATCATGAAAAAATACATCTTATATATTAAAAGTTGGGTTTTTGTTCAATCTTATACATTAAAAGTTAGGTTTTTTCTCAATTCTGATGAAGACACGTGAGTGATGATATGACAACCACATAACCGTTGACGTGACTTCATACAAATATTGTTTTTTGAAATTATTATTTTTATTTTTAAAATCAAGAGAATTGTTAAAAAATTCGATTAACCTTAAAAAACACATTGATTTTTTAATATTACGATATATTATTTAAGATAAAAAGAATTAAATATTATGAAAAAATAAAATTAAATTAATAATAATTATATAAATACATAATATATATAGATAAAAATAATTGATACATATAATTAATAATAAATATCTTCTAAAATTTTTGAATATCTTAGAAATATATTATACGAGATTTTTTTTAGAAATATATATTATTAGTTTATATCTTCCATTTCTTGGATATATTTTATATTTAAAATTTATATATAAAATATATTCAAGAAATGGAAAATATAAACTAATAATATATATTTTGAAAACAAAATCTCATATAATTTATCTTTGATGTTTTGATTGATTTAATTTATATATTATTTTATATTATCTTGTAATAACATATGCTATTTTATTTAGAATTTATTTTTTATATACACGATAATATTTAATAATTATTTATATATGAGATGACATATTGTTTTAATAATATCATTATCATATATTAATTATTATTAAAATATGTCGAAATTTTCATTAATATTTTTATCTTATCAAATCATCATTACTCTAAATAGATATCAATAGATAAAAATTTCTAAAAAAAATATATTAAATAAAATTAATTAAATATTATAAAAATAAAAATAGTTTAATAGTAAGTATACAAATATTATTATAAGATTGAATATTTTCTAAAATTTTAAATATTTATTATTATTTATATATATATATATATAGATGAAAACAACTAATGTATAAATAATAATAAATATTTAAAATTTTAGACAATATTCAATCTTATAATAATATATTTATTTTAACAAAAATCTCATTTAATTTATTTTTAGTATTTTAATTGATTTAATCAATATAAAATAATTTTATGATGTTTTTTATTTTTTAATCAATTTTAAAAATTAATTTTAGTCATTATTTAAAATAATTGTAACCTCTCTATATATATTTTACTATAAATGGTGATTTTTTGTGATGTCACTTTATCAATTTTTTTATATTTAATTTTCTAAACGTTTTAAAAATTGAAAATATTATTTTATTTATATTAATAACAAAATTAAATGTTAGGGTGGTTTTTGGTAGAATGGACAAAATATCCGAATTATTCGTATCGGATTCGTATTCGAACTGAAAATTCAAATATCCGTTGACACAAATATAAATACAAATATTAGAAATCAGATATTCGACAAATACATATACAAATAGTAGATTCAATTATCCAAACTATTCGTATCCGTGATTATTAAATAGAAAATTTAGTTACTATATAGATACATATGTAACAAAATTGATTTTAATGATAAAATTGGAAATAAAAACATTATTAATCTTATTTAAACATTTATTATATAAATATATATAGACAAAAATACAATATATTTATGATTGGGGGATTAAAATATCACATACTTTAACATAACTAATATTGTCGAAGCCTTCGACGTTTTAATCCGACTATCCAGAATTATTATTTAGATAATAATTAATTTTTTATGTTTTATAACATTTTTAACATATTTTTTTCATTGTAAAACAAAATGTTAAAGATTGTCTAATTATTTGTTTTTTTTCTAGCAGAACAAATATATGATACTGCATAAGGCTGGGCAAAATATTCGAAGTATTCGTATTCGATTTGTATTCGAACCGTATTCGATCCGAAAATGCAAAATATCCGAAGGAACAAATACAAATAAAAATATAAGAAATTAGATATTCGACAGATACAAATACAAATACAAATACAAATACAAATACAAATACAAATACAAATACAAATAGTATATTCAATTATTCGCAATTATTCGTATCCATAAATATTAAATAGGTATATAATAAAATTAATGTTAAGGATCAAATTATAAATAAAAAATATTATTAATTTTATTTTAATACCAAATATAAAATATATAAACAAATAGTTACTATACTTAAAATTTGGAGGACTACAAATGTAATTTACAAACTTTTTATTGGTTGCTTCAAGATTATTTGAAACGTAAAGATCAAGGAGTAGGAGTTGTGAAATCAGAATTAAAAAAATATTTGTCAGAAGAATGTGAAGAAAATGTTGGTAATTTAGATATTTTGTATTGGTGGAAGACTAAGGGTTCTAACTATAAACTCTTTCTTTGATGACAAGAGATCTTTTGGCTATTTCGGCATCTACAGTTGCTTTAGAGTCAACTTTTAGTACAAGAGGTCATGTGATTAGTCTGTATCGTAGTTGTATGACTCCTAATATGGTTGAAGCTTTAATTTGCACTCAAATTAAATGAATTGGCAATGCTAGTGGAGTCATCGACGAAATTAAATTTAGATGATTGAGATATTGATGTGATTAGTGTTTCGTTTATTTATATTATATTTTTTTGTGTATTTGTGCAATTTGAAGACTACTTATAGATTATATTTTGATAATTATCAACTTTTTTATAAGAACATTTTTTATTAATTTTTTAAAAAAATTTATTTTGGATACGGATACGAATATCCGACGAATATCCGAATATTTGCGGATATTCGCATTTACGAATATCCGAATTTACGAATACGAATACCAATAGTAAAATCGAATATTCGACGAATATGAATACGAATTCGAATAGTCGAATATTTATGGATATTCGCTATTTGTCCACCCCTAATGCTGCAAGACATTACAATTTATATAATAATAAAATGTTTATTGACATATTAAAATAACATATTTTTCTTCTACTAGAAATAAAATATAATTTTATTCCAAATTATTATTGATTACTTTATAATGAAATATATAAAATAGATAATTAACGAATCATTCTTTATTACAAATTTTCACGAGCCATTCTTTAGGGGTAACTTCAAAAATACCCTCGTAGGGCTAAAACACTTCAAAAATACCCTTCCCGAAAAAGAAAAAAATTTTAACTTCAAAAGTACCCGTATAAATGTTGATATTCCCAAAATACCCCTGCGACCTTACGACCCAGTTCGACCCAGCGACCCAGTTTGACCCTGCGACCCTTGTCCCTCTGCGACCCTTGTTCCTCTGCGACCCTTGGACCCCTGCGACCCTTGTCCTTCTGCGACCCTTGGACCTCTACGATACTAATTTATTATTTACAAATTATTTACAAATAATATGAATAAAATTTCAAAAATATAGCTCAAATCAAAATATGTTGAACCTGTGCGACCCTTCCGACCATTGCGACCCTTCCGACCATTTCGACCCTTTCGACTAGTCTTTTCAATGTCAGACTACTGCTTTTTCCAAGTTCTAGCTATGCTTTTTATTTTACCAATGCCACATTGAA
>CM071867.1:692484-713509 GCA_036759665.1 Gynandropsis gynandra
ATATATATATAAATTGATGTACAACTAATGATGTTATTATATATTTGTAATTTATTGGTAATATTATTTTATGTTAGTTTGTATGAGTACATATTATTTTTATATAAATATTGTTATGGATATTGTTATGGATAGAATTATTATATATAATTTAATATATTAATTAATAATTGTAATAATTTTTATAGTAATTAAGTTAAACATTAAAAAATAAAATAAAAGGTGGATGTTTGTTGAGGTGGCAGCCTGAGGATGCATCAAAACATCCTCCTTTTATATATATAACTAGGATGGTACCCGCGCGTTGCGCGGGGATAATTTTTTTTAGTTTTATTGGAAAAATATTATATTATGAAAATATCTGAATAGTTAAATGCATATTTGTAAAAAAAGAATTAAGTTGCAAATCTGACAGAGAAATGTTGCTATTTGCTAGTGATGATAGTTCATCATAGGACTTGAAACGGAAAAATTCTTTGGGGCGTCAAACACTTTATAGACACGTTGTTCGCCTTTGCCTTTCCTGAACATCAACCTGATGGTGGCTGTGTGAGCGAGCACACGCCTTCCCGCTGGTTTCTTTGAGTCTGATATGAACACTCCACCTCTTGGATCAGCTATGACTGCAATCAACAATGGAATTCCTGTAAATACTTGAGTATGAACTGGGAAAGCAACCAATGCATGAGGAGAAAGCATTTGTGCTAGTTTTTGGTGCAGCATCAGTTACCTTGCTTAGTCATGTAGACGGCGACATTGAATTCCTTTGTGATTTTGATGTGAAATCCACTCGGAATATAGCAATGACCGAGTCAACAATCGGTAAACATTCGAACCCATCAAAATCAACTCATTTGCATGTTAGATGTGATATTAGGGGAACCTAAAAGTTTTGAAAAAAAAAATTTCTTACCAGAAGCTTAAATGGTTCTTCAGACACTTTTGCGGAAATTAATTTGCATACCGTATTAAATACAATTAATTGCATTAGTTGATTTGTATTAATCAATTATTTTATTTATATATATATTATACATAACTTATAAATTAAGTTGCATTCATATTAAAATATAATTAATTGCATTAATTAATTTGTATTAACTAATTTGTATTAACTAATTAAAATATAATTAATTGCATTTTAAACATTAAAAAATAAAATAAAAGGAGGATGTTTGCTGAGGTGGCAGCCTGAGGATGCAGCAAAACATCCTCCTTTTATATATATAATTTGTTTCTTTCATTTATATTTTTAACTAATTATTTATTTTATTTTAGAAATCAAGCAATGGTTCTTATGGATGAAAAGATATTATGAACTGTATACAATTTTTTATTTTGATCTTTTGAATTTTAAAGTTTTTTCCTTAATTATACTAATATTTTTTCATGATGATAGAATTCAAGTATATATAAAATCTCATGATGTTCCAAAATTCAAGAATCTAATTAATGAAGGAGAATGTTACAGTATTTTCAATTTTAATTTGGTTCCTAACCTTGGTTTATATAAGTTATCACACCAATCATTTAATATTAATTTTTATTCTACAATATTTGTTAAACATTATGATTCTATCATAGATTCGTCTTATGGATTTCGCTTCTCTTGGTAAATCTTTATTTTACTTTAATGAATTAAATCATTAATTATTTTATATTTAGATACAACAAATATCATTTATATTTGATTTGAAATGAATTAAATGATCAATTGGATACAACAAATATCATATTAAAACTTTTCTTATTTTATTTCTATTTTTAATTTTTATATTTTTAAATAAAATATTAAAAAAAGTTAAAATTTTATTTTTTAAAATTATCTCTCCATATATATTGCTAAAACATTTGTTTTATAGTGGGTTCATGGGAGAAAAGTTAATGTGATAATTATGGTTGAGGACTAAAGAAATGAAAATAATTTTTTATTAAGGATTTTGTCTTAAAAATATTCCTCAATACTAATACTATTAAATATCATTTATATACATTAATTCAAATTTATTATTGTTATATATAGTTAATATTAATTTCGGAATTTTCCAACAGACGATAAAAAAAACATTCGAAATTTGTTTACTAAGATTTTTTTAAAATATATAAAATTTCATATATATATATATACATATACATTAAAAATAGTTCATAACTTCTATTATTTGGTGGTTATTATTGTTACCATTATTATTAACAAATAATTATTTGTTGATTCTTCGTTATAAATTTTTTTTATAAAAACAAATAAGGATAACTTCAAAAGTTATTAAAAATTATTTAAATTACTTCAACTAAATACTTTTCAATCTTCATTTTCATCTAACTTTGAATATATTCATTTTTTTATTTTCATCTGATGTTAAATATATGGAAAACAACCTATTCCCCCTTGAACTTTACCACTTTAATCATATTCCCTCCTGAACTTTTTTTGCTCATCCTATTCCCCCCTAAACTATCATTACTCATCCCATTTCGCCCTGAACTTTAAAAATTCATCATATTCCCCCCTCCGTTAACTTTCTGTTAAATATTTTTAACGGTTACAAAAAAAATCTATATGATTTCTCTAATAGTAACATAATTTTAACATAACCATATTAATATACAATAATATACAATAATCATTGAAATATTAACCAGTGTTATCAAGCCTAACCAAATCTGACAAGAGAGAACCTGTGCACAACACATGTTATTAATATTAATATACAATAATCATTGAAAGCTTGTAAAATGAATTCACTAGTGTTATCAAGCCTCACTTTCTTAATAGGGTAATTGGGAAATTGAGCTCGTAGGTTTGTTTTTTTAGAAAGAAACCTCGCAAACGCAACATTGCGAGTTGATAATAGACAAACGTGTGATCATCTACTTGAAGCATCGGTTAATACCATAAAATATCATCATGGTCCACTTTGTGGATGAATTGATCCATATATATCCCCATGTATTTGTTTTAAAAATGATGGTGATTCATGCCCAACTTTGACCTATTATGGTTATCAATTTTCTTTGAAAAAAAGCGGTACGTATGATCTCATGAGATTGAGATACCTTCTCATTTTCTAATGGATGACCATTGGAGTTTTCAATTATTCTTCGCATCATTATTGAACCAGGGTGACTCAGTCGATAAAGTCAAATCTTAAACACATCTTTATATTTTGGGTTGAAGATGGCATATGATTCAACCACTCTTATCTTTGTGAAATATAATCTAGAGGATGAAGCTGGTAATTTTTCCACAATGTGCTTCTTTTAGAAACTATTGTCGTGATATAAATATATTTACGATTTTCATCAATCATGCTTTCAACATGATATCGATTTTGGTGAATATCTTTGAAATTTAATTAGTATTTTGGAGAGAATAATGCATCTTATATAATAAATATTTTTGCCTTTGGACGTTATAAAATTTGCTTCTCCACATCCCTCTATTAATTTACATTTCTAGATATCGTATTGACACTGAATTCATGTATTCTCAACCTGGAGAAATATTTTTTATCTTTCAATATTGTTTGCATTGTAGCACAATCCGCTAGATATATATCTCTATAGTTAATATTTGATCGTAACATATTTGATATTACTTTTATTCGATAAGGATATTAATGATCCTAAAAATATGAAATTAAAGTTGCATTAACCGTTTAACAAAAAAATTATTTACAAAAATAATCTAATAAAACTTCAAATCGATATTTTTTTTATAATTTATCATTTTTAAGTTGGTTAATAAAATATGTGATGTTCATTTGATCCACAGAATGGTGCAGACCCACTAGGATGAGCATGATGGTTTTTCATTAGCAGCTCATTTTATTATTCCACAACAAGGAGAATTTTAATAATTCGCAACAGATTTTGAAAACATTCGTTCAATATTATGATCTTATCAACATGAAATGTTCGATAATATCTTCTCGAATTTATCATAATTACTTGTAGGTCCATTTTGGAGACAATTTTGAACATCACAAAAATGATATTCGTCCATAGACTTATAATCTTAGAATCTCATATTTAGTCAATCACTATTTGCCTCTGAGATGATCACATATTTTTGTGATCAAATTTATTTTAAAAGACTTCCACAAATCTATAAGATCTACTTTTGTACGATATTCATCTTTTAGATCATATGCAATATGATGACATAAAAAGATCATGACTTTTGTTTTTCCTCATATGAGGAATTATTATCTTTATCGATCGTGTCAATGAGCTTTTTGCCTTTAAGATGCATGTTAGCATCAAATGCTCATGTCATGTAATTTTTTCTCGAGGCATCAAATGGTGTGATATGAGATTCTCCAAGTTCACTAGGTTTGGGGGTAAAAATGTATTCAAAAGACAAGATCACTAGGTTTGAGACTCATACAGCTCGATCAAGTATGTGTGTTTTCTTTTATGGTTTGGTCCTAATAGATAATGGACTCATTGTATGATTTTTACACAAAATTTTATCTATTGAGAGTGTTTTTATTTTTTGCTAATTCTTGAGGTTTAGCTACCGAACTTTCAAAGAGATTTTTATTGTTTATCGACTTATAAACACTAGATCACAAATATTGTGGCATCGTTCGCTGAGTCTGGAGATTTTTAATCTAGTTGTTGTTGGGATTTCAAGTATTCATCCTTAGGGAATGCAAGTTTAGATTTTGTTGTCGTGTTATTAGGGGGTTTCAGTCTAATTTCATACATCTAACAATCTAACAAGAGAACGTCAGTTTAGAATCATATCACCTAACGTTTCATGTAAACCAAATCCTTAACACTCTAGACTAGATAGAACATGTGTTTAATGAGGAGATCTTAACGACTAACCAAATCTGACAAGAGAGAACCTGTGCACAACACGATGTGTGAGATCCTCCAAAGAAGATGACAATCCATCTTGGGATGATTTAGACAATGAGCTTGAGTTTAAAGAGAAAAAACAATAATGAAATCCACGTATGAACAAAATTGGTTCGAAATTCCTTATTCTCTTTGTTGGGTTTTGAAATTTTAGTTTGATTTTAGTATGAGTTAAAAAGGTTAAATCTTTCAATATTTTTTGTATTGTAGCATAATTCACTAGACATATATCTTCATAGTTAATATTTAATCGTACATATTTGATATTTCTTTTATCCGATAAAGATATTAATCCTGAAAATTATTAAATTAGAGTTGCATGTAACCGTTTAACAAAAAAATATTTACAAAAATAATCTAATAAAACTTCATGTCGATATTTTTTCATAATTTATCATTTTTAAGTCGGTTAATAAAATCTTCGATGTTCATTTGATTCACAGAATTGTGCAGACCCACTGGGATGAGCATGATGATTTTTCATTAGCAGCTCATTTTATTATTCTACAACAAGGAGAATTTGTAATACTTCGCGATAGATTTTGAAAACATTCGTTTCAAATTTATGATATTATCAGCACGATATGTCGATAATATATTCTCCAATTTATCATAATTACTTATAGGTCCGTTTTGGAGATTGTTTTGAACATCGCATAAATGATATTCATCTATAGATTTATAATCTTAGAATCTCATATTTAATCAATCACCATTTACCTCTGAGATGATCACATATTTTTGTAATCAAATTTATTTTTAAAAGACTTCATAAATCTGTAAGATCTTTTTTTGTACGATATTCATCTTTTAGATCATATGAAATATGATGATATATAAAGATCATGGCTTTTGTTTTTCTCATTTGAGGAATTATTATCTTTATCGATCGTGTCAATGAGCTTTTTGCCTTTAGGATGCATGTTAGCATCAAATGCTCATGTCATGTAATTTTTTGTCGAGGCATCAAATGGTGTGATATGAGATTCTCCAAGTTTGATATGATAATTGTATCTAAAAAAATCAAGTTAACATTTATCATAATAATATTTAGAATATGATAATAAATAAAATAAATATGTTAATAAAAAATCAATTGAAAATTAAATTAATGGGTAAAATTAAATAAATAATTAAATGATGTAAAAGAAATAATCATAGCTTCCTTTATAAAAATAAACAAAAGACAAATACAAAATTATTAAGGTATTATGTGGTAGTTGAATTCATTAAATTATATAATATAAAATATGTATTTAATGTTCGTTATTTAGTCTATGATGTATTTTATTTAGTCCATGATGTCTGATATTCAGTCCATAATGTCCAATATTCAATCCAATATGTCCAGTATTCAGTTCATGATATTCAGTCCACGATGTTCTGTATTTAGTCCATGATTTCATATTTTTTTAAACCGAGTCTAAATTGAAAACTAAAATTGATTGAAACGGGCGGTGAGATGTTGGTATAAGAGTTTTTATTATTTCATAACGAGCCTCGGATACAAAAGACTGAATGTAGATCCTTGTGCGTACAACAAGAGATTTGGTAATGATGATTTCATCATTTTGTTGTTGTATGTCGACGACATGTTGGTAACAGACCCCAACAATGATTGTATTAAAGAAATGAAGGCTCAATTGGCTAGAAATTTTGAAATGGAAGATTTAGGCCAAGCAAACAAGATTCTGGGGATGCAAATTTCACCGAGATAGAAATAATAGGAAGATTTATCTTTCACAAAAGAACTATTTCAATAAAATTGCATCATTTCAGCAAGAAAGTTTGTAAGCCAATTTCTACCTCTCTTCCTATTAATTTTAAATTATCCTCCGAGATGAGTCCTAGCACTGAAGAAGAGAGGATGGAGATGTCTCGAGTACCGTATGCATCAACAGTGGGCAGTTTGATGTTTTCCATGGTATGTACCAGATCGAATATTGCACAAGTAGTGGGAGCAAATATTCGATATATGAAAAAATCTGGAGTTGAGCATTAGAGTGTTGTAAAGAGGATCTTGAGATACCTCAAGGGCACCACAAATGTGGCATTGTGTTATTGAGGATCGAACTTTATTGCTATTGGGTATGTCAATTCAGACTATGCCGGTGACCTCAACAAAAGCAAATCCACCCCATGATACGTGTTTACTCTTGCTCACGGTGTTGTAAGCTGGGTTTCAAAACTACAGTCTATCGTCGTGACATATACGATAGAGGTTAAGTATGTTGTGGCTACACAAGCCAACAAAGAGGTAATTTGGTTGCAAATGTTGATGGAAGAGTGGTCATAAACAAGATAATATTGTATTGTTCTGTGATAGTCAAACACTTTACATCTTGCAAAGAATCCAACATTTTATCCAAGGACAAAACATATAAGGGTACAATATCATTTTGTATGGGAAATGGTGGAGGAAGGTATCGTGGGTATTCAGAAAATTCATACAGAGAAAAACATGACAGATATGTTGACGAAGTCAGTAAACGGTGGTAAAATTATTTGGTGTCGATCTTGTATGGATCTAGCGGAAACATGAGCAACGTGACAAATGAGAAGTAGAAAGGAAGAAGGAATACAACAAAAAAGTCATTTTAAATGGGATAATGAAGAAAAATAATGATAAAATTATTTTTTGACTAAAATTAAAGTTAGACACCGAAAGTTGTTCACTTTGTTGATATTATTTATATTATTATCTATATTGATTCTAAATTAGACATATACAACTCAAATATTGTAAACATTTGCTACCCTTGCATAAAATTTGTCCATTTCGACCCTTCCGACCATTGCGATCCTTCCGACCCTTATGACCCATTTGTCCATTTCGACCCTTTCGACTAGTCTTTTCAATGTCAGACTACTGCTTTTTTCCAGGTGCTAGCTATGTTTTTTATTTTACCAATGTCACATTCAAGACCTATATTAAAGGTTCTTTAATGTGGACAATACATGCACCTTGGTCATTCTTTGTATTTATTGTCTTTCTGGAATTTTAGGAGTCCATTTATTTTTCGTTATAAATAGAGGAGGAAAAACCAAAAAGGTACAACAAGCACAAAATCATCTCTTGTTTCGAGTATTTCATTCTCTCAAAAGGGCGATTTCTAACATCTAACCCTAAATTCTCTGAAAAATCCTTGTTACCTTTGTGACCGTTAAGGTCACATGGTCGACCCAGGGCATCGTGTTGTCATCTCTTGTTTCGAGTCTTTCATTCTCTCGAAAGGGCGATTTCTAACATCTAACCCTAAATTCTCTGAAAAATTCTTGTTACCTTTGTGACTGTTAAGGTCTCATGGTCAACCCAGGGCATCGTGTTGTCTATTTGTTACTCAATGTCTTGGTAATCGTCGCACTCAGTCTGTATGCAGATACACACAAGTACTTACAACGTGGATGGAGGACTTTGTGATGTATCTGCACTACATAAGGTCTTGGTAATCAGCGGACTCAGACATCAAGCTGTACCCGCGTTACCTAAAGTCACGGTTGGAGGTCAAATTGGAGAAGGCGTTAAGTCACACACGACTCTTCTTGTGGGGAAGGGCTGCGATGTGTCTTTAAATTCAGCAAATTGGACCTTTTTTCTTTTCTTTTTTTCTCGAACTTCTTTTTGCCTTTTTCTTCTTTTTCAACCTTTTTCTTGCCTTTTTTTAACCGTTGTGACCTTTGAGACCTTATGTAACCTTATGTAACTTTTGTGACCTTTGTAACCTTTGAGACCTTATATAATCAATATTTAAACGTTGAAAATGTCTTATTTTGCATCTATTGTTCGTAAGATTATGACCCAATATGACCCGTTATGCGACGCTCAATCGGATGACCCAATATGATCACATATGACCCATGGACGACTCATGCGACCAAACATGACCCATGGACGTCTAATGTGACCACATAAGACCCTTGTACGACTCATGTGACCCTATATGACCACATATAACCATGGACGACTCATGCGACCACATATGACCCATGGACGACTCATGCGACCTATACGACTCATGCGACCACATATGACCCATGGACGTCTAATGCGACCACATATGACCCTTGTACGACTCATGCGACCCAATATGACCACATATGACCCATGGACTCATGCGACCCACATATGACGACTCATTCGACCTATGCGACTCATGCAACCACATATGACCCATGGACGTCTAATGCGACCACATATGACCCTTGTACGACTCATGCGACCACATATAACCCTTTTACGACTTATGTGACTCTCATGCGACCCTCATTTGATTGGTTTTTGACATTTTTTCATTTTCACCAGAATTTCCGCCGAACTTTTCACCAAAATTTGAAAAAACTTTTCGAATTCCATCTGACGGTGATTCGATGTCAGGGTCATGTCTTTTCGTATTCCAGCTGTTTCCTTTTTTCTAATAAGGACACACACTCTCTCTGTAACGACACACTCTCTCTCTCTCTAACTCTCATCATCATCATCATCATCATCTTGCCGAAAATGCAAACGACTGGTGACGACGATCCGATGTCAGGGTCATCTTCTTCTGGTGAGAGGATTTTCACGGTACCAGTCACGCGTTCAAATCTGGCCGTAGATGCATTGGTAAGTGAACTCAAACCAATTTATTCGATTCATCAAAATCAAGTCGTATATGCATTAGTTTGGCGTTGTTGTAAATTTATTTGGTTATCGCAGACACTTCCGATACAGTTTGCGAGGTTGAATGGTCTTTGCGGTAGACGATGTAAGGTTGAGCTGATAACCAATTACATAGACATTTTGGAGGCAGATCTAAGGCTCGTGAAATGCGGTGGTGCTAGTATCACCAGGGGTTGGACAAAGTTTTGTCACGATAATGGCTTTAACGTGGATTGTACCCTCAAAGTCGAACTGGACACCGTTCTTGATGATGTACCTTGTGTACTGCTTGCCCCTATAATCTTCATAGATTGAATTCCGTTGTATTTTGATTGCTTTGAACCTCATTTGAACAACCAAATTCATGTTTGTATTTGGTTGGTTTTTTTACTATTATTCAATAGAATGTATTATTGTTAGTATCGATGTTTTTGTGGATTTACTATTATTGTAATAAGGGTCGCAGAGAGTCCAAAGGTCGCAGGGGACAAAGGGTCGCACGATCCAAGGGTCGAAGGGAGACAAGGGTCGCAGAGGGACCAAGGGTCGTTAACAGTTTATTTGTAATATAATTTTGGGAATGAATAATTCAACTTTGTACATTGTAATTTTTTAAAAAATTATTCATATTATTTGTAAATAATAAAGCGTAAAGGGTCGCAAGGGTCGCACCATTTGTCCCTTGCGAACTTTTATCCGTTCGACCCTTGACCCTACGACCCTTGACCCTGCGAGGGAGACAAAGGCGCAGGGGTCCAGGGGTCGCAGAGGGACAAAGGGTCGCAGAGGTACAAGGGTCGCAGAGGTACAAGGGTCGTAGGGAGATAAGGGTCGCAGTGGTCCAAGTGGTCGCAGAGGTAAAAGGGTCGAAGGGAGACAAGGGTCGGAGGGGAAAAGGGTCGCACGGTCCAAGGGTCTAAAAAATGTTTACTCGTTGATTATGGAAGATGTAATTTGATACATTGTTCTTTTTTTAACAGTTTATTTGTAACATAATTTTGAGAATGGATAATTCAACTTTGTACATTATAAATTTTTTAAAAATTATTCATATTATTTGTAAATAATTTGTAAATCATAAATTATTTTGACTATATTGTTAGTATCGTTGTTTTGTGGATTTAGTCTTATGATAACAAGAGTCATAGAGGGACAAAGGTCGCAGTGGTCCAAGGGTCGTAGAGGAATAAGGTCGCAGAGGAACAAGGGTCGCAGAGGAACAAGGGTCGCACAGAGACAAAGGTCGCAGAGGAACAAGGTCGCAAACGGACAAGGGTCGCAGGGTCGAACTGGATCGTAAGATCGCAGGGGTATTTTGGGAATATCAACATTTATAAGGGTATTTTTTTAGTTAAAATTTTTTTCTTTTTCGAGAAGAGTATTTTTGGAGTGTTTTAATCCAACGAGAATATTTTTGAAGGTAGCCCAGTTAGAATAACATATTTTTCAACTATTATAAATAAAATATAATTTTATTCCAAATTATTTTTAATTAATTTATAGTGAAACATATAAAATAGATAATTAATGAGTCATTCTTTATTATAAGTTTTCACGAGTCATTTTTTATTATAATTTTGACAGAGTCAGTATTTATTTGAATATGACAACAGTTATGTGTGTGTAATGCCTATTGTAAGTAACGTGCATTCTTGTAGATGAGATTAAAAAAACAATAAACATTCAATTGCAAATCTCGATGCAATTTGACTTTGTGATTTAATTAATTTGTTAATTGCAAATCTCGATACATATAAAAAAATTATATAAATTGATAGATTGCAGTTGTCAAGCATTGTGACAAAACGAACCACCTTACCTCCCTTTCTCTTTCTCTTCCTCTCACGCCATGAATTCTTCCTTGGAGCCAAACTTTTATTACCTTTCTGGACAGGAAAAAATAAGATGCTTATTATCAGATCCAAAAGATGGAGAGCCTCACTTCCTACGCCTTCGATTAGGTCCTCCACTTCCTTCCTCTGGTTGCTACTCTTGCGGCAGACATGGTTCCTTCGGAGGCGTATCATTTCATTGGTATTGCGTCACTTGCGATGTTCAGTTCCACGATGGATGTCACAGATGTCCGAGAGAGTTGAAACACCCTTATCACCTTCAACACTCTCTCTCTTACTCCTTTTTCAACTTCCGTGAGTCTTACAACGTTCGATATTATATCGATAGAGTTCAGGGAAAATGCGATTGGTGTGGATATGATTTCGAATTCGAAGTCTGTAATCATTTCTATCGTTGCTCTCTATGTGGATTCACTTTGTGCGAATTTTGTTCCCAAAATGATGTACGGCTTACCATAGAGAACCCAGAGACCCATCCACATCCCCTCACCTTCTTCCCTCGACCACTCTCCATTTGTGATGCTTGTGGCTTAACCGATCCCAAAGATCCAACGTATGCTTGTCACCAGTGTCTTTACGTCGTCCATCAAAGCTGTCTCTCCCTACCACGCATCATTAAGATCACACGTCATCCTCAACACCGTCTCTCTCGTGTCCCTTATCATTCTCCTGCTGTAGACTGGTCCTGCAGAGTCTGCCACCGCAGAATCGATCCCAAATACGGCGCATATTCTTGCACACGCGGTTGTCCGTACGCCCTCCATGCCAAATGTGCAACTCGCGAAGACATATGGGACAGTAAAGAACTAGACGGAGAACCCGAAGAACCAGAGGAAGCAATGGAGTCGTTTGTGGAGATAGGTGAGAAGGAAATAATATATTTCAGTCACCCTCAACATTCTCTCCATCTCATCGATTACAAAGGTGGTGTTCGTGACGCAATCAAACATTGTCAAGCTTGCGTCCTTCCAATCGATTATGGTAGTTTCTACAATTGTAAGCAATGCGATTTCTTCCTCCACACAGAATGTGCAAATCTTCCTCGGAAGATGTATCATGAGCTTCACCGTCACCCAATCTTCCTGGATCCGCTGCCCAAACGAGACTATTATGATATGGGTTGTTCAGCTTGTGAACGAGTAAATACAGGCTTCAGGTACAAGTGCACTGAAAAGGGTTGTTATGAAGAATTCAGAATAGATTTAAGATGTGCTTTATCAATTTTTGAACCGATTGTCCATAATCTCCATAAGCACTCTCTATTCATCGATTCTTGGAGAGGGGGAGGCATGAACGAAGCGTGTAGAATTTGCAACAAGATAAATTATTTTGGATTTTGCAACAAGACAAAGTATTTTGGAGGTTGTTTGAGATGTTTTGAAGATGGATGCAACTTTGTCATGTGTTTGGAATGTGGCAGTCTGCCACCGGAGGTACGTTACAAATACGACGATCATCCCCTCACTCTATGTTACGATGAAGGTAGAAGTGATACATATTGGTGTGAGGTATGTGAGAAGAAAATAGACGTGGAAGATAAGATGCTCTACACATGCGATGATTGTTGTACCACTTTTCATGTTAGATGTGTATATCCTCTCTCCGTATTTTTGAAGGCTGGTAGCAGCTTCACATCTTACAATGGACATAAGGTTAAGGTTGCTTGGAACATGAGCAGCACTCGACCGTTTTGCAAAGGTTGTTTTGATCGTTGCCAAGGCAAAGTATTGTTCGAGACGAACCGAGGATGCTTTTGCTCTTTGAATTGTTGTGAGAAGTTTATGAAGCACAAAGGTCTTCTAAACCGCAAAGTTTAGTTTTATTTAAGTTCTTCATTTTTGTAAAAAAAACAAAGTTTTGATTCATTTTAATTTGATAAAAAAACTCATAGTCCATCTTAGAACTAAACTCTGAGTTTGTTGGATTGTTAATAAGATTTTTTTTTTAATTTATCAATTATCGATTTTGCATGATATTTGTGATTCTAATGTCATTTCAATATTTGTTCATCTAGATTATTTTGATGCCTTAAACCAATCATATTTTAAAGATTGTGAGTTTAGTTGGAAATTCAAATTGATTAGAAGTTACATGAACTCTACCTTCAAACATAATTTTTTTCTTTTCTAGATCGTAACATCATAGGTTTCTTTTGTGATAATATGTATAAAAAAGAAACCAAGAATATGTGTACATATATCGAAAGCAAATAGCATACGGCTTGACAAAGACAGGTTAAACATGTGTGATGGGTATCAAAGCTAATGCAGAGGCCTCAAACTAAATGGATTTGGTGTGACTCCCTTTGGATTCGGTATGACTCCCATTTACGGAAAATTTTTTTCATAATTTGTTTGGAAAACTATTTCTAAACATATTTGAATTTTGTTCATTAATAATTGGTCATCGGTAATTAATGTTCATATGGAATTAATGACTAAAAAAAATCAGTTCTGAATTCATCCGAAATATATTTTCAAAAATAAATTAAAAGAAATTAGAGATAAATTTGTTAGTTCCAAATCCAATAAAATATTATAATTATATAATTTGTGAATATATAAATCTTTTTATGAAAGATCATATTGAATTTATGATTTTCTAAATTGAAGATTCATATTTATTTTTCTATAAATAGATAATGTAACACGAATTTCAATACACAATTTCATTTTAATTTGATAAAAAAATCCCTCATAGTCCTTAGAACTAAAGTTTAAGTCTCTTGGATTGTTGATATGATTATTTTCTTTTTCAATTTATCAAATACCAATTTTTCATGATTATTTTGATATTTTGAGGCTCATCTAGATTATTTTGAAGCCTTAAACCAATCATATTTTGAAGATTGTGAGTTTAGTTATCAATTCAAATTGATTAGAAGTTACATGAATTCTACCTTCAAATATAACTTTTTTCTTTTCTAAATCGTAACATCATAGGTGTACTTTGTGATAATATCGTAGTGAACTATCTAAAAGATTTTTGGATATTCTGAATGAAACATTAAAAAGAGACCAACAATATGTGTATAGATCTCGAAAGCAAGTAGCATTCATCAGAATGTGATGGGTATCAAAACTAATGCATAGGCCTCAAATTAAAAATAAAAAATAAAAATAGGATGTAGTTAGATCCAATTATTGGTATTGGTATTGCGTCACTTGCGATGTTCAGTTCCACGATGAATGTGAAAGATGGCCGAGAGAGATGAAACACCCTTTTCACCTTCAACACTCTCTCTCTTACTCCTTGTTCCGACCCGACGGAACCATTGTTTCTGACGGCAACTTCCGTGAGTCTTACGACCTTGATTATTCCGTTATTGGTATCGATAACGCTCCTGGGAATTGCGATTGGTGTGGAAGTGATTTCAGAGTGGCTGGCCATTTCTATCGTTGCTCTCTCTGTGGATTCACTTTGTGCGAATTTTGTTCCCAGAATGATGTACGGCTTACCATAGAGAACCCAGAGATCCATCCACATCCCCTCACCTTCTTCCCTCGACCACTCTCCACTTGTGATGCTTGTGGCTTAACCGATCCCAAAGATCCAACGTATGCTTGTCAGCAGTGTCTTTACGTCGTCCATGAAAGCTGTCTCTCCCTACCACGCATCATTAAGATCACACGTCATCCTCAACACCGTCTCTCTCGCGTCTCTTATCTTTCTCCTGCTGCAGACTGGTCCTGTAGAGTCTGCCACCGCAGAATCGATCCCAAATACGGCGCATATTCTTGCACAAGTGGTTGTCCGTACGCCCTCCATGCCAAATGTGCAACTCGCGAAGACATATGGGACGGTAAAGAACTAGAAGGAGAACCTGAGGTACCCGACGAAACCAAAGACATCGAGCCATTCGTGGAGATAAGTGACAAGGAAATAAGATATTTCAGTCACCCTGAACATTCTCTCCATCTCGTCCATTATAAAGGTGGTGTTCGTGATGCTATCATACAATGTCAAGCTTGTATCCTTCCAATCGATTCTGGTAGTTTCTTCAATTGTAGGCAATGTGATTTCTTCCTCCACACGGAATGTGCAAATCTTCCTCGGAAGATGTATCATGTTCTACATCGTCACCCGCTCTTCTTGGAATCCGCAGCCGTACCAGACTTTAGTTATATGGATTGTTCAGCTTGTGGACGAACAAATACAGGCTTCAGGTACAAATGCATTGAAGAGGATTGTGATTTCACATCTCTAGATTTAAGATGTGTTTTATCTATTTCTGATCCGGTTGTCCATAATCTTCATAAACACTCTCTATTCATCGATTCTTGGAGAGAGAAGTGTAGAATTTGCAACGGATCAGGTTTTAATCTTATAGATTATGTTCTGAGATGTTTTGAAGATGGATGCAACTTTGTCATGTGTTTGAAATGTGGCACTCTACCACCGGAGTTACGTTACAAATACGACGATCATCCTCTCACTCTATGTTACGATGAAGGTGGAAGTGATACATATTGGTGTGAGTTATGTGAGAAGAAAATAGACGTGAAAGATAAAAGGCTCTACACATGCGACGATTGTTGTACCACTCTTCATGTTAGTTGTGTATATCCCCTCTCCGTATTTATGAGGGTTGGTTGCAACTTCACAATTTATGAAGAATATGAGGTTAAGGTTTCTCGGAACATGAATAGCACTCGACCGTTTTGTGAAGGTTGTTTTCGTCGTTGCCAAGACAAAGTATTGTTCGAGACGATTGAAGGATGTATGTGTTCTTTGATTTGTTTGCAGCGGTTTATTATCCAAAAAAAATGAAGAAATAGACAGAAGACATGGTTATAAATGGATGATCAATTTTACTTGTAAAAAAATGTTAGAAATAAAAGCAATACAAAAAAAATCTTTAAATTCTTTTTCTTTCTGGTGTTATTCATGGTATATCTAGGATTTTTGTAGCTCTTCAATCATGGCTGACCGAGATCCCTTTCCCTTTACTACTCATGTTAGAATATTGCACTTTGTCACATTGTTATTAACTATCTTCTATTATAGATGCAACTCGAATCATTGCTACAAAGTCAATAGCTTCTTGGTTTCATCAATGGAGATGTTTATGCTCTACTTACAACCTTTGCCAGACGTGTTGTTGATACAAATGTACGATAAATTAATCTTGTCTATGAGTCATGGCTAGAGAAGTAATCTTGCCTATGAGTCATGGTTACAGACTGATAGACTCGTGAAATCTTGGATCATTAGAACTCTTTCAGAACATATATTTGATTGTTTTATTGGTCTAGACACAGTTTTATTGCAGATAAATTCCAAAGAGATAAAATTTTAAATAGGATGTTCGGTTGTCACGCCATTGAAATAGGGTGTTTGGTTGCCACGCCATTGAATAAGATTGTGAATCCATTCCGAGATTGGTCGCCTTATTCTAGTGCTTCTACAAAGCACTATCTCATTTAGAATCCTTCCTTCAACTTCATCAACGTCATGATCCTCATTTTGGTTATGATCATGGATTTGATCTTTATTCTCATTATTTGAGGCCCGAGTTTCCTCCTCATGATTTTGCTCAGAATTTACATCATGGCTTTCTTGTTCTTCATTTTCTGATATTTCTTAATCATTTTGGTCTTCATGACGTTCAGGTACACTTGGCAGATGAATTATTTTATTGTTAGTCTTCGAAATTGAATTTTCTAAGTTTTTAAGGGACAAACCGATATCAGTTGGTTTCGAGATTCCTTTAATCTCTTCCCAGCTGATTTTATCATGAAAGCTCTTGTGTTTCGAGAAATAACATCTCGAGACACTATAACATGTTGAGATTTTGGATCGAGACACTTGTAGCCTTTTTGATTAACTGAGTATCCGATGAACATGGTTTTAGTGCTCCTTGGTTCCAACTTGTTTCGCTGAGAGTAGGGGTGGGCGTTTCGGGTTACCCGGACAGACCCAACCCGAAAAACCCAACCCGTGAGATAAATGAGTTTTGTAGAAAACCTATATGGGTTCAAAATCTAAAACCCAAATGGGTTCGGATCGGTCCGGGTTGGGTTCGGGAGAACCCAAAGAACTCGAGGAACCCGAAATAAAAACCTAACCCTTCTAACCTAATTTTTTATATGTTAAATTTGGAACCTGAATTACCCGTTTAAACCTGAATTACCCGTTTAAACTCGAATTACTCATTTAAAACTCGAATTACCCGTTTAAACCCGAATTATCCGTACTTAAATAACCCAAAAACCCGAAGAACCCGAGAACTCGAAAGAACCCAAATACAATTCGGGTTTTTCTGGGTTCAATATTTCAAAATCCGAACAACTCGAACCCAACCCGAAACCCGAAGAACCCGTCCCGAAAACCAAATGGGTTTTTTTGGGTTCAATTTTTTAGAACCCGAGGAACCCGAACCTAACCCGAACCCGAGGAACCCGTCTCGAAACCCGAAACGCCACCCCTAGCTGTGAGTCAGGAACAAGAGCGAAACACACACAACCGAAAGTTCTAAAATACTCAAGATCAGGTTTTATAGAATTTAATACCTCATAAGGTGATTTGTCCTTTATAATCTTTGTTGGAATTCTATTAATGATGTGACATGCGACCATGATCGCATCGAACCAAAACCTTTTAGGAACATCTCGATCGAACGTGATAGTTCTCGAGACTTCCATTAGGTGTCTATTCTTCCTCTCGGCCACTCCGTTTTGTTTGCAGAGTATAAGGACACGAGGTTTGGTGTGTAATGCCTTGTTCTTCAAGGTACCTGCAAAACTGAAGACTAGTATACTCTCCACCATTGTCAGTCCTTAGACATTTTACTTTAGCATCATATTGAGTTAAAACATGCTTATGAAACTTCACAAATACATCATAAACACTACTTTTAGACGAGAGAGTATAAAGCCATGTAAACTTTGATTTCTCATCATGAAGGTTACAAAATATTTCTTTTGATCACGAGAAACACATGGAGCTGTCCAAACATCTAAATGAATCAGTTCAAAACAATTTTTATAAACCAAAATAGAGTTTGGAAATACTTATTTTACGTGCTTCCTAAGATGCAAGCTTCACACATTTCATGTTTATCTTTAAGATCAGGAAAAATGATACTAGAAACTTTACTATGAGGGTGTCCAAGTCTTGCATGCCGCTTAGAAACTCTATTAAAATTTGGTTTTGATAGAAACACGGACTCTGAATCACAATACATATACTCAAGGACATAAAGACCATTGAGGAGCTTTCCTTTCATTACAAAAAAACTGGCGATTTCCAACGGATTTCCGTCCGTTGCGAAAAGTTCGTTGCAAATGAGGATCCGTTGCAATTCGTGACGGCGTTCCAACGGATATTATCCGTTACAAAATTGCAACGGACTGTCAACGGAATACCCCGTTAGAATATTAGTAACGGATCACCGTTGCAAAACGTTGTGACGGACGGCCGTTGGTGTGCAACGGCGGTCCGTTGCAAAATAGGAAATCTTTGCAACAGACATCCGTTGCCACGTGGCGGGATCTTGCAACGGATGGCCGTTGCAAACTGGCGGGAAGATTTAGCGGGAAAAATATTTTTTCAACGGAAGCCCGTTAGCGGTTGCAACGGATGTCCGTTGCAAAAGGGTGGGAAACAATTTGGCGGGAAAAATTAGCAACGGATGACCGTTACCAGTTCCAACGGATGCCCGTTGCAACATTTGAAAAAAAAATAAAAAAAATAAAAAATAAAAAAAATTAAAACTAAAAGGTTTTTAATAAAAATATCAAAATTATATTACAAACCACCTAAAATTAAAACTATTTCCTATTACAAATCGTTTAGGTCGGTTGCGTCGTTATCATCCCCACCATCACCACCACCATCCCCTCGAGACGGAGTTGCATCCGAATCGAGCCCCGGTTCTTGCTGCGGTGTTGATCCCCTCACCTGGCCCGACAACAACTCAATGACGCTCTCCAAATGTTGTATCTTCACTGATTGTTGCGCCGTTTCAGCTCGTTGTTCTCGAAGTTGTGCTTCGAGTTCTTCGATCCGCCGTTGTTGAGAAAAACTCTCTTGGACCGATGGAGGTACCGACGTTACGTCTTCGAGGATGTCCTTTTGAAACGCTCCGAGACCGTACAGGCGTCCCTTATATGGTTTCACCGACTACAAAACAAATAATCGTAACGTTAGAATTTAACAAATTATATTAATAATTTAGAAACAAAATAATAAATTATTACCTCTAAATAGATTTGGTCCTTTTGTAAAGGACTGAGGTCGTCGGGGCTTGAACCGCAAGCCTGAGATTGCTGTGTGATCTTCTCCGTCACAGCTCTCACGATTCGGGTCGCTCGAGGATCGACGAGTTCCGGTTCTTCAGCCTCTTCCCCGACAACCGACTTCTTCTTTGCGTGGGTTTCTAATACCACTTCAAGAAGAGTCGGTTCTCTTCCCATCCGTTGCGTCTACAATATAAAAAATTTTTGTTAGATAAATATGTAAATGAATAAAAAATGTAAATAATTTAAATTTTACCAATTCTTTTTTTCTTTTCGCGAATGATTTTGATCCCGAAGTATGGCGATGGGGACCATCTCCGGGAACCTTCTCACCGTAGCGATTTTGTTTAGCCTTCTCGCTCTTGGCCTTGAATGATGCGGACTCCCAATGCACAATCAACTTGTTGAAGACCGTTTCGGTTGCCCATTTCGGTCTGCTGTTGTTGGCGTAGTAGTTCCGCTTCGCACCATTCATCATGATGCGCATCCGAATCTGCATATCGCACACCCATGCAGTGAAGATGCGCGTTGTATGAATTCGGCGCCATCTGTATGAACGCTGCAAACAGAATTATATAATTAGTAGTTTTCAAATATATATTTTTAATTTTAAAATTCAAATATAATTAATAAAACTTACCACAAAAGTGCGCCACCATCGCTGGCGCACAACTTCTGGCGTAACTTGCCAGGAGTAAAAGAGATCGTCTTGCATCGATCCCCAAATCATGTTGTTATTAGTGTGTCTTAAGACATCACTCTCATCAAACCTGCATAGCAAATATCAAGTTAGTAATATTTACGCAATTTAAATGAAATTCATAACAATTACATTAACATTACCATAACGTTCCAGGAGAACGTTCGGGATCGATGATCGGAAGGGTTGGACGCCCATCGAAATCATCGATCCAGGGATCCATATCCACCATATCGTCCTCGTCAACAAATATCGGCGGTGCCGCTACTGGTGACGGAGGATGATATGGAGGTGGTGGCGGCGGGGGAGGCGCTCCCGCGGAACCGGCCAACATTCCCCCGCTTCCTATAAAACGTCTTCTCATTTTTGTAAGTTTTGGTAGTGTTTTGAGATTTCTGGATTTGTTTTGCATTGAAATAAGAAAAAATCCGTCGCAACATATATATATCGATGACCGTTGCAACGGATGACCGTTGGAAACATGCATCATTGTAACAGAGTCATTAAATTGACGTGACGTTTCAGATTCCCAACGGGCATCCGTTACAATTTGTAACGGATGCCCGTCGGAAATTTACATTCCCGATGCGATTACGGCTAAATGGCGGCTCGTCTGCCTTTCCAACGGACGTCCGTTACACTTTGTAACGGATGCCCGTTGTGAATCTGAAAAACGGTTAAGAAAAGCTGCAAATTCGGCAGTAATCATTACATTTTCCAACGG
>CM071867.1:736023-747734 GCA_036759665.1 Gynandropsis gynandra
TTTGCGACGATAATGTTCTTTCCATGCGTGAGAAGATGGCGGCGGAGATACTTTGTAATGGAAAACCTTCACCCAAATCTTAACTTGATACTTTGTACATTGTTATTTTTTTAATATTTGGTACATTTTTATTTTTTAAATATTTGGTACATTGTTATTTTTTGAAATATTTGGTACATTGTTATTTTTAAATATTTGGTTCAACGGTCGCAGGGTCGTAGAGAGACTGATGAACACAAGTCAAATCTTTACATTATCTACGTGTAACACATCGACAGAGAGACTGATGAAGAAGATTACAATGTAGTTTTCTTCCAGATAGCGCGGAAAAATCTCTCTGAAGAAAGAAGGGAACTGTGACATTTTCGGAAAAATTGAAGGAACGAGAGTAGAGAGAGTTTGTGTCGTTATTGTTAAAAAGGAAACGACTGTAATTCGAAAAGAGTAGAATAAATCAAATCTCAAAATGGTACATTCATTCCTACACACGTCAGAGCACATGAATCAAAAGAAAACTCTCGCATTGAGATCTTCACCACTCGGATTGTGCAGATTGTGTGGTCCTACTTCTACATCCGCAAGTCGCTCGGATCAAACACATAATCACTCGAGTGTAGTGAATTCAATGGTTCTAGACTTTGTTTTTGCTAGGGTCAAGCACGTGACCACTCCTATCATCAATTGTGTATGGATATTCCAAAAATGAACAGTTAATAACATGAATTATATTTATATCATGTCGTTCTTAGCCTTTTATGTTTATTGTTTGTTTAGTCCTATAGATTTTAATTTTATCTAATTTCTTCATTTTTGTTAAAAAAAACTTTTGATTCATTATAATTTTATAGACTTTCAATCTGGATTTAAGATGCGCTTCATCAATTTATAATCCGATTGTCTACAATCTTCATAAGCACTCTTTATTCATCGAATTTTTAGGGGTAGACGCGACTGAAAAATATGTTGGAGATTAACAGAAAAAGAGAGAAGAAATGTTTTTTTTTCTTATTATTCACAATGCATAGAAACAATATTATATAGAAAAGATTACAACGTTCAGAAGACAGAATGAAAGGGAAACTTTACAATTATATGAAATGGGAAGAATATATGCACACAAAAAAGGAAATGAGAGAACAAGAAATGATTATAAAGGATCGAAAAGTTTCAATGAGTTAAAAATACCGATGATCTTCTTGCCTAAAATAGTGTGGACCGTAATCATCAAGATTTTCTTGCCAAAGATATGACTGATTGTAATCATCGTAATTGAATCACGAGATCTTCTTGCCAAAGATATGGCTGATTGCAATCATCGTAATTGAATCATGATATCTTATATTAATATCCCCCTCAAGTTTGTAATGATCATGGACTGAGAAGTATAGCCTCGTTAAAACCTTTACCAAAAAAACATAGTGGGACAAAACTTGGTGAAGGAAAAGAGTATTATCACGAAGCAGTACTTGTATTCTTCCTATTTCCCCATTTGTTAAAAAAATATGTTACATTTTCTATCAAGTCTTTCTAAAACAGTATATTCACCCCCGAACTATGTGACTCTTAGCCTGTTCTCCCCACGATCTATACGACTCTTCTCAAAGATTGTACATTCGGCCTATTTCGCTCCTAAATTTATTAAGTCATCTTATATCCCCAAAAGTTTAGAAGTTATTATATAACTCCTTCAAGTTTATTAAGTATCTTATATTCCCTAAAATTTGAAAATTAATCTTATATCCCCGTAAAGTTTATAAAATTTATAAACGCAACATATTACATTTAAATTTTTTTATTTTTTTCTCTAAAGTTTATAAAATTATGAACGCAATATATTACATTTAAAATTTTATAAACGTAATATCTTACATTTACTAGTAATGCATTTCTATATGATGCTGCAAGTACATGACAATTTATATAATAATAAAATGTTTATTGACATACTAAAATAACATATTTTTCGTCTACTAGAAATAAAATATAATTGTATTCCAAATTATTAGTGATTAATTTATAATGAAACATATAAAATAGATAATTAACAAGTCATTCTTTATTACAAATTTTCACGAGTCATCCTTCGCGTCCCTTGTAGCTTTAGGACTCTTCTATCATCCTTCACCTTCATTCTTGTCCCCTGGTTCAGCCCTGACAGGCAGTTCTTCACCATTCTTTCGAGCTCCCAAGTCTGTAACCTGGAATGCTACTCCCCTGTTTTCCCAGCCTCACTGTCCAGGAGCTCCTCTGTTTTGTGAGCAAACTGATCAACACTAACACTTATTATCAGATCCAAAAGATGGAGAGCCTCACTTCCTACGGCGTCGATTAGGTCCTCCACTTCCTTCCTCTGGTTGCTTCACTTGCGGTAAACATGATTCCTTCGGAGACTCATATCATTGGTATTGCGTGACCTGCGATGTTCAGTTCCACGATGGATGTCACAGATGTCCGAGAGAGATGAAACACCCTTTTCACCTTCAACACCCTCTCTCTTTCTCTTTTCTCCGACTCGACGGAACCTTTGTTTCTGACGGAAACTTCCATGATTTTTACGACCTTGGTTATTCCTTTAATGATATCGATAACATTCCTGGGAATTGTGATTGGTGTGGACATGATTTCAAAGTGGCTCACCATTTCTATCGTTGTTCTCTCTGTGGTTTCACTTTGTGTATGGATTGTTCTGAAAGAGATGTAGATCTTACCATCGAGAACCCAAAGACTAATCCACATTCCCTCAACTTCTTCCCTTGACCACTCTCCACTTGTGATGCTTGTGGCTTAACCGATGCCAATGATCAAACGTATGCTTGTCACCAGTGTCTTTACGTCGTCCATCGAAGCTGTCTCTCCCCACCCCGCATCATTAAGATCACACGTCATCCTCAACATCGTCTCTCTCGTGTCTCTTATCTTTCTCCTGCTGCAAACTAGTCCTGCGGAGTCTGCCACCGCAGAATCGATCCCAAATACGGTGCATATTCTTGCACAAGTGGTTATTCCTACGCCCTCCATGCCAAATGTGCAACTCGCAAAGAGATATGGGACGGTAAAGAACTAGAAGGAGAACTCGAAGAACCAGAGGAAGCAATGGAGTCGTTTTTGGAGATAGGTGAGAAGGAAATAATACATTTCAGTCACCCTCAACATTCTCTCCATCTCATCCATTACATTGGTGGTGTTCGTGACGCAATCAAACAATGTCAAGCTTGTATCCTTCCTATCGATTCTGGTAATTTCTACAATTGTAAGCAATGTGATTTCTTCCTCCACACGGAATGTGCAAACCTTCCTCGGAAGATGTATCATGTTCTACATCGGCACCCACTCTTCCTGGATCCGCTGCCCGAACCAGACATATTGATCATACGAATTGTTCAGCTTGTCGACGAGACAATACAGGCTTCAGGTACAATTGCATTGAAGAGGGTTGTAATGACGAATTCACACTAGATTTAAGATGTGCTTCATCAATTTCTGATCCGGTTGTCCATAATCTTCATAAGAACTCTCTATTCATCGATTTTTGGAGAGGCACATGCGATTGGTGTAGAATTTGCAACAGATTAACTTCTAATCCTACATGTTATGTTCTGAGATGTTTTGAAGATGAATGCAACTTTGTCATGTGTTTGGAATGTGGCACTCTGCCATCGGAGGTACGTTACAAATACGACGATCATCCTCTCATTCTATGTTATGAGGAAGGTAGCAGAGACACATATTGGTGTGAGGTATGTGAGAAGAAAATAGACGTGGAAGATAAGATGCATTACACATGCGACGATTGTTGTACCACTTATCATGTTAGATGTGTATATCCTCCTTCCATATTTATGAAGGTTGGTTGCAGCTTCACAATTTACGATGAATTTGAGGTTAAGGTTGCTTGGAACATGAGTAGCACTCGACCGTTTTGCAAAGGTTGTTTTGCTCGTTGCCAAGACCAAGTATTGTGCGAGACGATTAGAGGATGCTTTTGTTCTTTGATTTGTTTTGAGAAGTTTATTAACCGCAAAGGTCTTCTAAATGGAGCAAGATAACATATCGGTTACAACTGAGGTGAAAACAGATGCATCTTCTTTAAATGAGAAGAAATAGAGCATTGATAGTGGAGCTATTACATGAATCAAGAGAAAACCCTCGGACCGAACTCTTCATCACTATCGGATCGTGCAGATCGTGTGGTCCTATTTCTACATCTGCAAGTCCGTTCGAATCGAACACATAATGATTCGAGCTGAGTGAATCCATTGGTTCGAGAAGTTCCATTTGGGTCGAGCGCATGCCCACATCTATCATCAATTGTTCATGGATATCTTGTGGTTCTTAGCATTTTATGTTTATCGTTTGTTTAGTCCTATTGACTTTATTATTTAAGTTCTTCATTTTTGTAAAAAAGAAAAACAAAGTTTTGATTCATTTTAATTTGATAAAAAAATCCCTCATAGTCCTTAGTAATCGTAAATAGATATAACCATTTACAAACTCCAAAACTTTTATCATTTTACGTATTCAAGTTTTTAGGTAACTTTTCTATTTTTTGCTTTTTTAGATGTATATAATTGTTGGGAGAAGTTTATGAAGCACAAAGGTCTTCTAAACCGCAAAGGTCTTCAAAACCGCAAAGGTTTTCTACATGGAGCAAGATAACATATCGGTTACAACAGAGGTGAAAACAGATGCATCTTCTTTAAATGAGAAGAAATAGAGCATTGATAGTGAAGCTACTACATGAATCAAGAGAAAACCCTCGGACCGAACTCTTCATCACTATCGGATCGTGCAGATCGTGTGGTCCTATTTCTACATCTGCAAGTCCGTTCGAATCGAACACATAATGATTCGAGCTGAGTGAATCCATTGGTTCGAGAAGTTCCATTTGGGTCGAGCGCATGCCCACATCTATCATCAATTGTTCATGGATATCTTGTGGTTCTTAGCATTTTATGTTTATCGTTGGTTTGATCCTATTGATATTATTAGTTTTATTTAAGTTCTTCATTTTTGCAAAAAAAAAAAACAAAGTTTTGATTCATTTTAATTTGATAAAAAAATCCCCCATAGTCCTACCTTAGGTAATGTAAATAGATAATATAACCATAAATTTCAATACACAATTTACAAACTCCAAAACTCTTATAATTTTCTCATATTCAAGTTTTTAGGTAACTTTCTATTTTTTGCTTTATTAGATGTATATACATATATATCATACATATATATAATAATATGATATGTACATGCATATATCATATATCATGCATATCATAAATCATATATCATATTATTAACATCTACATATACATCTTATATATGCAAATATATTTATAATATGTACATGCATATATCATATAAGATCCTAGTTATTAATTTTTTTAACATGTTATCAGCATGATCGCTTTAACAAACTAAAAATAATATATATATACATATTATTTTCAAATTACTTAAAATTATTTATTTTATTTTCAACCAATTTTAGTTTTCAAATCTGGATTCGGTTTAAAAAATATATATAAACATCATGGACTAAATATTAGACATCATGTAAAAAGAAAAAAACTCATTGCCACAATTGATAAAGATAATATTTACTCAAAGGAAGAAAAGACAAAAGTTATGATATTACAGATGGGTTAAAGAATGTATATCTAACAAAAGAAGATCCCGTAGATTTAAGGGAATCTCTTAAAGATCGATTCGGTCGCCAAAAATATGTGATCCTCCCAATGGAAAAGAATGACTAGTTGAATATGAGATTCGAGAATTATAAATCTGTGGATGAATATCATTCTGTGATGTTCGAAATAATCTCCAGGGTGGAATTATGTGGAGAAAAGATAAGTGATTATGATAAGTTGGAGAAGACATTATCTACATTCCATGATGATAATGTCATTTTACAACAACAATATCGCGCGAAAGATTTCAAAACCTATCGCGAGTTGTTGTAGCTTCTCCTCATTGTAGAACAACAAAATGGTCTATTAATGAAAAGTCATCATGCTCGTCTCAGTGGTTCTACACCGTTCTATGAAACGAACGCGACTTCATCGAATTATAACCATTGCAATGACCATGGATGTGGATATATACGTGGTCATGGCCGAGGCCATGGATGTGGTCACGCTCGTGGTCATGGATACAGTAGAGGACGAGGACGAGGCCGAACCATTCCATAAAAAAGTTTCCATCATGGAGATAATAAAAGGAAAGATTATAGAGTGACTGAAAATAAAAATGTGATACTGATATTGGTTCTGGATCTTCATTATCATTTTCAGTTTCCTTTGATATAGAGAATAAGAATATTCCATCATTGTCATTTATTTAATCTCTTCTCATGATCTTTTCATCATAGATATAGTTAATGTAAATCTCATTATTCTATGTATGCTCATGATTATTTTCATCCCTTTCATTCTGAATATCATCTTCCTCTTTTGTTTCTTTTGGGATATTCTCTATGATCTGAGAACCAATATCTTTATCGAACTTCTTTCTTTTTCGAAGATTTTTATGTTTAGAACTAAGTGGTCTTCCACGCTTTAACCGTATTATATACTCATTTGAAATTCTTTAACCCGCATGATTTTTTGATATTTTTATACAAGCAAGTGTATTTTCAGCCGGTATATATGATTTTGTAATCAATGTTGTATCATTGAATCCATCTGGAAGTTGATTTGCAAAATTCTGTAAATGTATGATCTTTTTCATTTCCAGATTTCATTGTTTTATAGAGGATCAAGATATAACAATGATTGTTTTTCCCATGTCGAATCTTGTGAGGCTTGTTTTATTCCTCTTCCTAACGCTCAGAATTCATTCTCATTACAATGACAATCAGTAAAATGAGTTGTGAACATATCACTCATTTGTGGTTCAAGATATCTAATGGTTGATGGTGAATTATATCCAACATAAATTCTCAATCTTCGTTGAGGGTCCATTTTTGTCTGTTGCATAGGAGCATTCAGAATATATACTACACAACCAAATACTCAAAGGTGAGATATATTTAGTTCCTGACCATTTGCTAATTGCAATGGAAAATATTAATGATAAGGACTTGGTCTTATTTGAATTAGTGCTGTAGCATGTAAAATGGTATGTCCCCAAGTAGAAATTAGGGGTTTTGTTCTCATTTGTAATGGTCGAGCAATGAGTTGGATACGTTTAATCAATGACTTAGTATAACATTTTGTGTATGAACATGTGGTATGAGATGGTCAATCTCAATGCCAATTGATATACAATAATCTTAAAAGCTTGGAAAATGAATTCACCAGTGTTATCAAACCTCACTTTCTTAATAGGGTAATTGGGGAATTGAGCTCGTAGTTTTGTTTTTTAGAAAGAAACCTCACAAATGCAACATTGCGGGTTGATAATAGACAAACATGTGATCATCTACTTGAAGCATCGATTAATACAATAAAGTATCAAAATGGTCCACTTTGTGGATGAATTGGTCCATATATATCCCCATGTATTCGTTTTAAAAATGATAGTGATTCATGCCCAACTTTGACCGATTATGATCTTATTATTTGTTTCTTTGAAAAAAAAAGCGGTACATATGATCTCATGAGATTGAAATACATTCTCATTTTCTAATGGATGACCATTGGAGTTTTCAATGATTCTTCGCATCATTGTTGAACCAGGGTGACCCAATCAATCATATTAAATCTTAAACACATCTTTATACTTTGAGTTGAATGTGACATATGATTCAACCACTCTTATCTTTGTGAAATATAATCAGAGGATAAAGTTGGTAATTTTTCTACAATGTGTTTCTTTCTAGAAAATATTGTCGTGATATAAATATATTCACGGTTTTCATCATTCATGCTTTCAACATGATATCAATTTTGGCGAATATCTTTGAAATTTAATAAGTTTCTATATAATTTTGGGGAGAATAATGCATCTTATATAATAAATTTTGTGCATCCGGATATTATAAAATTTGCTTCTCCGCACCCCTTAATTATTTTTGTATTTCTAGATATTGTATTGACACTGGACTCATGTATTCTCAACTTGAAGAAATATTTTTATTTTTCAATATTGTTTGCATTGTAGCACAATCCGCTGGACATATATTTTCATATTTAATATTTGATGGTCACATATTTGATATTATTTTAATCGATAAAGATATACATGATCTGGAAAATATGACATTAAAGTTGTATTAACCGTTTAACAAAAATAATCTAATAACACTTCATGTCGATATGTTTTCATAATTTATCATTTTTAAGTTGGTCAATAAAATCTGCGATGTCCATTTGATTCATAGAATGATGCAGACCCACTAGGATGAGCATGATGATTTTTCATTAGTAGCTCATTCTATTATTCTACAACAAGGAGAATTTGTAATAATTCGCGATAGGTTTCGAAAACATTCGTTCAATATTATGTATTATTAGCACAAAATGTTGATAATATCTTCTTCAATTTATCATAATTACTTATAGGTCTATTTTGGAGATTATTTTGAACATCGCAGAAATGATTTTCGTCCACAAACTTATAATCTTAGAATATCATATTTAGCCAATCACTATTTGCCTCTGAGATGATCACATATTTTTGTGATCAAATTTACTTTTAAAAGACTCCCACAAATCTGTAGGATCTTCTTTTGTACGATATTCATCTTTTAGATCATATGCAATATGATGACATAGAAAGATCACGGCTTTTTTTTTCTCATCCGAGGAATTATTATCTTTATCGATCGTGTCAATGAGTCTTTTGTCTTTAAGATGCATGTTAGCATCAAATGCTCATGTCATGTAATTTTTTCACGAGGCATCAAATGGTGTGATATGAGATTCTCCAAGTTCTATATGATAATTATATTTAAAATAAAAATTCAAGTTAACATTTATCATAATAATATTTAGAATATGATAATAAATAATAATAAATATGTTAATAGAAATAAATTGAAAACTAAATTAATGGGTAAATAACATAAAAGAAATAATTATGTGGTATAGCTTCCTTTATAAGAAATAAACAAAAGACAACTACAAAATTATTAAGGTATTACGTGGTAGTTGATTCCATTAACTTATATAAAAGAAAATATGTATTTAATGTTTGTTATTTAGTCCATGATGTATTGTATTTAGTCCATAATATCCGATATTCAGTTCATAGTATTCAGTATTCAGTCCATGGTATTTAGTCCAATATGTCCAGTATTCAGTCCACGATATCTGGTATTTAGTCCATGATATTCATATTTTTTTAAATCGAGTCTAAACTGAAAACTAAATTGATTAAAATAAAAATAAATAATCTTAAAGTAATATTTTTAAGTCATAATTTTTTACTATGCATATTTCTTTTACGATGTAAAATATATGATTTTTTTTTGTTAAAGCGATCGTGTTGATAACATGTTTAAAAAAATTAATAACTATGATCGTAAATATATAAATATATATGTATGAATATATGATATATATATATATATAAATGTACATATCATAAATATATTTGTATATGTAAAAGATATATAGATGTTAATAATATGTATATATATATATAATATCATATATATAAATATTTTATATATGATATATGTATTTATGATATATCTATATATATATATGAAAAGAGTATTTACAAAAGATAGAAAATTTACCTAAAATTTGAATTATGAAATTATGAAAGAATAAAAGAGAATATGAAAAAATGAAAAGAGTTTTTGGAATTTATAAGTTTTGTGTAAAATTGAATAGTTGTACTGTCTATTTATAAAAAATAAACATGATTCTTTAATATAATTTAAATATATGTGTGGATCTTATGAAAGTTGGTTGCAGCTTCGCATTTTACCGTGAGGGCGAGGTTACAGTTTCTTGGAATATGAATAGCACTTGACCGTTTTGCAAAGATTGTTTTGATCGTTGCCAAGAAAGAGTATTGTACAATATGATTGAAGGATGCTTTTGTTCCTTAATTTGTTTGTGGCGGTCTATAAAAAGGGACCTTAGGAATTATTTTTTGAATGATAAAATACATGATATCATTAACAGATTATGAGATCATCAAAGTGGAATTAAATGGCGTGGACTTAATCAACATACAAGCGATTGATGTAACATCTCCAAGACCAATCAAGATTATGTGGTCAAGAAAAGTCAATTGTAAGAAGATCGAGAAGAGTCTAACATAAATCAAATCTCAAAATGGTGCATTCATTCCTATGCACGTCAGAGCACATGAATCAAAAGAAAACGCTCACACAGAGATCTTCATTAGTCGGAATTGTGCAGATTGTGTGGTCCTACTTCTACATCCGCAAGTCGCTCGGATCAAACACATAATCTCTCGAGTTTAGTAAAATTCAATGGTTCTAGACTTTTTTTTTTTTTTGCTAAAGGGACAAGCACGTGACCACTCCTATCATCAATTGTGTACGGATCATCAATTCTCGGATATCCCAAAAATCAACCGTTAATAACATGAATTATATTTATATCATGTGGTTCTTAGCCTTTTATGTTTGTTGTTTATTTAGTCCTATAGATTTTAGTTTTATCTATTTTCTTCATTTTTGTTAAAAAAACTTTTGATCCATTATAATTTTATAGGCTTTCAAATTAAGATGTACTTCATCAATTTATAATCCGATTGTCCACAATCTTCATAAGCACTCTTTATTCATCGAATTTTTTAGAGATAGACGCGACTGAAACATTTGGTGGAGATTATCAAAAGAAGAAGAAGACACAAAGAGAATAAAGGTTTTTTTTATTATTCACAATACATAAAAAAAACATTATATAGAGAAATTACAAACATAATAAAAGGAAAACATTATAATTATATGGAATGTGAATAATATATGCACACAGAAAAGGAAATGAGAGAATAAGTAATGATTATAAAATATCAGCAAGTTCCCATGAGTTAAAGATACCGAGTATCTTCTTGATAAAATAATATCGATCATAATCATCAAGATCTTCTTGCAAAAAATATGACTGATTGTAATCATCGTAATTGAATCACGAGATCTTCTTGTCAAAGATATGACTATTTAGTTGTTTTTGATTTCGGAGTTTTTTATTTCCTTTTACATTTTTTTGTCACTAACTGTCACAATCATTTCCTATATATTTTGACATATTTATATATATATATTCTAATTTCAAAAATAAAATGTGAAGGATTGTGATAGAATAATATTTTTATGGGACAAACTCAAAAAAATCTCTGAAAATTTTTTTTAATAAATTTAAACCTTTTACTTTTAATTCTATAAAAAAACTCCTAAACTATACCTTTTAAGCAAAAAAAAAGAAAACCATGACAAATCTTCATAGTTTTTTTGCTTAAAAAGCATAATTTAGGATTTTTTTTATAGAGTTAAAAGTAGAAGGTTTAATTTTATTAAAAGCTAATTTTCAGGATTTTTTTGTTTTGTCCCAAAATTAATATATTACAAATTTTGAACATATGAAAATCTTTGGTATAAACCTTTAAGTGATAGTTAAACTTATATAAAAAATAAATTTTAAATCCACATACATTGTCCACCGTTTATAGATTGAGTATACTTTTTTAGGTCAAATGCACATATTTAATCGTACAACAACTAAAAATTTAAAAATAATAAATATTATATATTAATACTAATAATTAAAATAAAATTGAAGTTATGTATT
>CM071867.1:748254-760485 GCA_036759665.1 Gynandropsis gynandra
TAACGTATTAAACAAGAAAAGAACATAAAATAATATCTTCAAATTGAGTTTCCCAACACCGTTATGATTCTGCAAAATAGATGTTAAAAACATGTTAGAAAAAAATAAAAACAATATAACGCATGATTGGTGAAATACACGTTACCTAAACGTATGGGGAAAACGAAGATGTATTTTGAGACTCATGCGGGTGAGAGGATTCTACATCATAGTCATGCTGAAAACAATGAAACAATGAAAGTGGTAATTTTGCTCAAAATATAATATGAAATTTACAAAAATAAAAATTACATGAAACAATATAACGCATGATCGTGTAAACAACCACATGAATCCGAGGTAATTTTTATTTTTTAAAAAAATATGAAATTTAAAAAAATAATATGAAATTTTTAATATGAAATTTACAAAAAAAATTACCTCGGATATTTGTTGTTTAATACGTTAGTATTTATTTAATTTAAAGATATTTTGTTGAATAGATTAGTATGCCTTTGTTCTTACATTTTACAATGATTTTTTTATGATGGATAATTTTGGGTGAAATTTACATTAAAATCGGATAAATTAAAAAATTTCAGCAAAACCGGGATAAAACCGGGTCAATTTCAACAAAACCGGGTCAAACCGGATCAATTTCAGCAAACCGAATAAAAATTCCAGCAAAACCGGTAAAAAAACCGGGTCAATTTCAACAAAACCGGATCAATTTCAACATAACCGATCAAAACTGGATCAATTTCAGCAAACCGGATAAACATTCCAGCAAAACCGGGAAAAAACCGGGTCAATTTCAACAAAATTGGGTCAAAACCAGATCAATTTCACCAAACCGGGTCAAAACCGGGTCAATTTGAACAAAATCGGGTCAATTTCAACAACCCGGGTCAAAATTTCAGTAAACCGGGTCAAAATTATAATAGATTAGGTTGGGTCAAAATTCAGTAAACCGGTCAAAATTGGGTAAACTGGATTTAATTCAATTTTAATTTTGATCGGTCGGGTCGGGTCAAAATTGATGGTTTTTTAGGGTTTGGGTCAAAATTCTGATTATTTAATAGAATTTTAAACGGTGTGGGGAAATAGGCTTAATTAGAAAACTTGAGGGAGAAATAGGATTAGGGGTGATACATGAGGGGGAATAAAATGTGTGTGATATATGAGGCGAAATAGGCAAAATACCCAAATTTTGGATGAGAATAGGAGTTTTACCCTTAAATAAAAGAATTTAAAAATTATATTTGAAGTGGCAACTTAGGAAATCCAATTATCAGAATTGTTATTTGGATAATAATTTTTTTTTTGTGTTTCCATAACATTTTTTAACATATTTTTTCATTTAAAACAAAATGTGAAAGATTGTCTAATTTTTTTGTTTTTTTCCGTAGCAGACCAAATATATGATGTTGCAAGTACATCACAATTTACATCATAATAAAATGTTTATTGATATATTAAAATAACATATTTTTTCGTCTACTAGGAATAAAATATTATTTTATTCCAAATTATTGTTTATTAATTTATTATGAAACATATAAAATAGATAATTAACTAGTCATTCTTTATTACAAATTTTCACGAGTCATTCTTTATTATAATTTTGACGAATCATTATTTATTTGAATATGACAACAATTATAGTCTAATGCCTATTGTAAAGTAACATACAATTTTTGTAGATGAGATTTAAAATATAATAAGCATTCAATTGCAAATCTCGATGTAAGTTGTCTCTATGATTTAATCATATTTAATTAATTGAACATATACATAAATATATATTGATGGCTGTAAATTAGGTGGATGTAGACTTTCAAGTTATAATTCTACAGGTTATGTTCTGTGATGTTTTGAAGATGGATGCAACTTTGTCATAAATATATATTGAAGGCTGTAAAAAGCTATGATCTTTTTACGCGAACATATTAACGATATGTTTAAGAATGAATATCGAATAAAAGAAGATCACGCAGATTCGGGAGAATTTTTTAAAGATCAATTCGGTCGCCAAAAATAATTATAAATTGTTAAAAGTTGGATATCAATATGGGCGGCTGTCCATATATATAGGAGGGATTTGCCTACTATAAATAGGCACCCTCACCCTTGTAAAATTTACACGAGACTAAAAATCATATATATATATATATTATATTATATTATATTATATACTATAAAGTAACATATATATGTTATATATATATGATACACATCACTATAATATTTATGTTAATAAATATATGTTTTATACTTTGATATATATATATATATTGATCGAGTACTACGGCGACGAAGAATCAAAGTCTGACTATATTTTTTCCTTTTTCTAGTTCTTCTTCCAAGTGCAGGATAACCCCAAGGGGTTGCATATTATCAGCACGATTGTTCTAATTAATTAAAAAAAAAATATTATATTTTACCTGTATTAGTTTTAATTTCAGTTTTTTAGAATCTCGATTTCCGATCGATTTTGGTTTCAATTGGGATTCGATTTCAAATAAAAATTATATAGACCTCATGGAATATATATCTCGGTCATAATATAAATATATATCATAATATAAAGACATCGCGAACTAAGTCTCAGACATAATATATTATACTATATGATTCTACGGACTCAACCACCGATCATTAATATTAACATTTTATGAATATTTATCTGTTGTTTATTATTATTATAAAGATGGTTGAGCCACCATCTTTTATGTTATATTTATTTTGTTATTTATTTTATTTATGTGGAGGATGAAAAAATCCACCTCATACTTATTTAACTTAGTTTTATTATGTTCTTATTATTAACGGATAGCTATGCCACTATTTTTTATATTTTATTTATGTGGAGGATGAAAAAAAATTCGCCCATAATTTATTTAAATTATATTTTTTATTTAATTGTTAATTGGTTAAATAAATCTAAAAATGAATTATCTATAAATATTGACGGATCTAATACATGAATTGTTAATTAATAATTTATTTAATTTTGTTTTTCAATGTCATAACTTATATTTGTTTATTTGTTTTCAATGATAACAAATCTTTATGTCGAACTTTGTGAATCTCAAAATCACGGTACTAGATGCCTCTGAAAAGAAAATATATGATATGGGCATTTGATGCTAAAATGCATCCTAAAGGCCAAAAGAGCATTGAAAAAATGATAAAGACAATAATTCCTCCGAAGACGAAAATAAAAGCCATGATTTTTCTATACCAATATTGCCTATGATCTAAAAGATGAATATCTTACAAAAGAAGATCCCACAAATTTATGGAAGTCTCTTAAAGATAAATTTAATCACAAAAATATGTGATGCTCCCAGAGAAAAATAGTCATTGGCTAAATATGAGATTCCAAGATTATAAATCTGTGGACGAATATCATTATGCGATATTTAAAATAATCTCCAAAATAGAGCTATATGTGATTATGATAAATTGGAGGATATATTATCGATATTTCATGCTGATAATGTCATAATATCGAATGAAGATTTTCAAAACCTGTCGCAAATTATTACACATTCTCTTTGTTGCAGAATAATAAACGAGCTACTAAATGAAAAATTATCATGCTCGCTCCATTGGATCTGCACCATTTTGTGAAACGAATGAGCATCGCAGATTTTATTAACAAACTTAAAAATGATAAATTATGAAAAAAATATCGACATGAAGTCTTTATTAGATTATTTTTAATATTTTTTATTCAACTGTTATATACAATTTTAATTTCATATTTTTCACGGTGCATCAATATCTTTTCAGATCAAAGTAACACAAAATATGTTACGAACAAACATCAATGAAGGAGACATATGTCTAGCTGATTGTGCTACGATACATACAATGTTGAAAGAGAAAGAGTATTTCTCCAAGTTGAAAATACATGAATCCAGTGTCAATACGGTATCTGAAAATGCAAAAATAATTGAGGGATGTGGAGAAACAAATTTTATAATGGCCAGAGGGACACAATTTGTTATACAAAATGTATTATTCTGTCAACAATCCCAAAGAAACTTATCAAGTTTCAAAGATACTCGCCAATATGGCTATCATGTTGAAACCATTAATGATCAGAATCGTGAATATCTTTATATATCGACAATGGTTTCTAAAAAGAAACATATTGTGGAACTATTACGAGTTTTATTCTCTGGATTATATTTCACAAAAACAAGAATGGTGGAATCATATGCCACATTCAATCCAAAGTATAAAAGACATGTTTAAGATTTGGAATGATCGACTGGGTAACCCTGATGATGCGAAAAATCATTCAAAATTCCAATGGTCATCCATTAAAACATGAGAAGATATTTCCATCTCATGAGATCACTGTAGTGCTTGTCCTCAAGGAAAATTGATAATAAGACAATCATCGGTCAAAGTTAGATATGAATCACCATCGTTTTTAGAACGAGTACATGGGGATATATGTGGACCTATTCATCCACCAAGTGGACCATTTTGATACTTTATGGTATTGATCGATGCTTCCAGCAGATGGTCACACGTTTGCCTATTATCAACCCGATTAATATTGCATTTGGAAGGTTTCTTGCTCAAATAACAAAATAACGAACTCAATTGTTCGATCACCCTATTAAGAAGGTGAGGCTTGATCACAATGGTGCATTCACTTCTCAAGCTTTCAATGACTATTTTACATCGATTGGTATTGAGATTGAACATCTCGTACCACATGTTCATACACAAAATGGTACGGTAGAGTCATTGATTAAACGTCTCCAACTTATTGCTCAACTGTTGCTAATGAAAACGAAACTCTCAGTTTCTGCTTGGGGACATGTCATTTTACATGCTGCAAAACTGGTTCAAATAAGCTCAAGTGCTTATCATAAATATTCTCCATTGCAATTAAAAAATGACCAATAACCAAATATATCTCATTTACGAGTATTTGGTTGTGCAGTGTATATCTCGATTGCTCCACCGCAACAGACAAAAATGGGCTCACAACGCAGATTGGTAATATATGTTGGATATAATTCACCATCTATCATTAGATATCTTGAACTGGAATGCTTCGATTACAAAGGTGGAGATAGGTGATAAGGAAATAATACATTTCAGTCACCCTCAACATTCTCTCCATCTCATCGATTACAAAGGTGGTGTTCGTATGCAATCAAACAATGTCAAGCTTGTATCCTTCCAATCGATTGTGGTAATTTCTACAATTGTAAGAAATGTGATTTCTTCCTCCACACGGTATGTGCAAATCTTCCTCAGAAGATGTATCATGAGCTACACCGTCACCCACTCCTCCTGGATCCGCAGCCCAAACGAGACTATTAAGATATGCATTGTTCAGCTTGTCAACGAGGAAATGCAGGCCTTATGGTACAAGTGCACTGAAAAGGGTTGTAATTATTTTTTCAAAATAGATTTAAGATGTGCTTCATCAATTTCTGATCCAGTTGTCCATAATCTTCACAAGCATTCTCTACTCATCAATTTTTGGAGAGCCGCATGCGATGATTGAAGAATTTGCGAGAGATCATGAAAGACTGTTTTAAGATGTTTTGAAGATGGATGCAACTTTTTCATGTGTTTGGAATGTGGCACTCTGCCACCGGAGGTACGTTACAAATACGACGATCATCCCCTCACTCTAAGTTACGAGGAAGGTAGCAGAGACACACATTGGTGTGTATGTGAGAAGAAAATAGCCGTGGAAGATAAGATGCTCTACACATGCGATTATTGTTGTACCACTCTTCATGTTAGATGTGTATATTCTGCCTCTGTATTTATGAAGGCTGGTTGCAGCTTCACATTTGACTATAAATTGGAGGTTAAGGTTGCTTGGAACATGAGTAGCACTCGACCGATTTGCAAAGGCTGTTCTCGTCGTTACCAAGACAAAATACTGTACAAGATGATTTAGAGGATACTTTTGTTCTTTGATTTGTTTTAAGAATAAAACAAACACTTATAGACCTAAAGTCTGAGTTTGTTGGATTGTTAATAAGATTATTTTTTCAATTTATCACATATCGATTTTTCATGGTATTCGTGGTTCTAATCACCACTTGAATCTTTGCTCATCTAGATTATTGTGAAACCTTAAACCAATCATATTTTAAAGTTACATGAATTCTACCTTCAAATATAATTTTTTTCTTTTCTAGATCGCAACATCATAAGTGTCCTTTGCGATAATATCGTAGTGAGCTATCTAAAAGATTTTTGGACATTCTGATGAATGGAACATAAATTTGGACATTCTGATGAATGGAACATAAATTTGGACATTCTGATGAATGAAACATAGATTGTAAGATCAATCTGGTATAAAAAAGAGACCAACAATATGTGTATAGATCTCGAAAGTAAGTACCACACGGCTTGACGAGTGATAGGTTAAACATGTGTAATAGGTATCAAAGCTAATGCAGAGGCCTCAAACTAAATGGATTCGGTGTGACTCCATTTGGATTCAGTGTGACTCTCATTATGCTCTTTAGTATTTTTGAAGCTTCATACATATGTATTATAACAAATATTAGATTTATGGACGGGAAAATTCATCCATAATTTGTTTGGAAAACTATTTCTAAACATATTCCTTAATGAGTATTTTTCATCAATAATTGATCATCGGTAATTAATATTCGTATGGAATTAATGACTAATAATCCGTTCTGAATTCATTCGAAAATATTTTTTCGAAATAAAATAAAATAAATTAGAGATAAAATTGTTAGTCCCAAATCAATTAAAATATTATAACTATATAAATGGTGAATGTTTAAATCTTTTTATGAAGGGTAAATTTTGAATTTATGATTTTTTAAATTGAAGACTCATATTTGTTTTCCTATAAACAGATAATGTAACCATGAATTTCAATACACAACTTACAAACCCCAAAACTCTTTTCATTCTCTTATATTTAAGTTTTTAGGTAACTTTTCTATTTGTTGCTGTATTAGATGTATATACATATATATCATATATATATCATACATATATATAATAATATATATGATATATTATGTATATCATATATCATGCATATCATATTATATATATCATATATCATGTTATTAACATCTACATATACATCTTACATATACAAATATATTTGTAATATATACATGCATATATCATATATATATATATATATATATATATAAATACGATCCTATATACGACTTAAAAAATTACACCGTACAAAATTTACTTAAAATTATTTATTTTATTTTCAACCAATTTAGTTTTCAAATTTGGACTCGGTTTAACATATATATATGAACATCATGGACTAAATATTAGACATCATGTAAAAGGTAAAAAGCTCATTGCCACAATTATTAAAGATAATATTTCCTCAAAGGAAAGAAAAGACAAAAGCTATGATCTTTTTACGCCATCATATTAATGATATGTTGAAGAATGAATATCGAATAAAAGAAGATCACGCAGATTTGGGAGAATCTCTTAAAGATCAATTCGGTCGCCAAAAATATGTGATCCTCCCAAAGGTAAAGAATGACTGGCTGAATATGAGATTCGAGAATTATAAAACCGTGGATGAATATCATTCTGTGATGTTCGAAATGATCTCAAAGATGGAATTATGTGGAGAAAAGATAAGTGATTATGTTAAACTGGAGAAGACATTATCTACATTCCATGCTGATAATGTCATTTTACAACAACAATATCGCGCAAAGGATTTCAAAACCTACCACGAGTTGTAATAGCTTTTCCTCGTTCCAGAACAACAAAATGGTCTATTGATGAAAAATCACCATGCTTGTCTCAGTGGTTCTACACCGTTCTATGAAACGAACGTGACTTCATCAAATTATAACCATTGCAATGGTCGTGGATATGGATATATATGTGGTCACGGTCGAGGTCGTGGATGCGCTCGTGGTCATGGTTATGGTAGAGGACGAGGCCGAAGCATTCCACCAAAAAATTTCCATCATGGAGATAATAAAAGGAAATATCATCGAGTGACTTAAAATAAAAATGTGACACTGATATTGGTTCTAGATCTTCATTATCATTTTCAATTTCCTTGAATATAGAGAATAAGAATATTCCATCTTTGTCATTTATTTCATTTTTTCTTATGATCTTTTCATCATAGATATAGTTAATGGAAATCTCATTATATTTTGTATGCTCATGATTATTTTCATCATTTTCATTATGGATATCATCTTCCTCTTTTGTTTCTTTTGGGATGTTCTCTATGATCTGAGAACCAATATCTTTATCAAACTTCTTTCTTTTTCGAGGATTTTTATCTTTAGAACCAAGTGCTCTCCCACGCTTTAACCGTATTATATACTCATTTGAAATTCTTTCACCCATATGATCTTTTGATATTTCTATACATGAAAGTGCATTTCCAGCCGAGATATATGATTTTATAACCCATGTTGTATCATTGAACTCATCTGGAAGTTGATTTGCAGTATTCTGTAAATGTATGATCTTTTGCACTTCCAGATTGCATTGTTTTATAGGAAGATCAAGATATAACAATGATTTTTCTTCCATGTTGGATCTTGTAAGGCATGTTTTCTTCCTCTTCCTAACATTGAGAATTCATTCTCATTAAAGTGGCAGTCAGTAAAATGAGTTGTGAACATATCACTCGTTTGTGGTTCAAGATATCTAATGATGGATGGTGAATTATATCCAACATAAATTCTCACTCTTCGTTGTGGACGCATTTTTTTGTGTAGCATAAGAGCATTCAGAATATATACTACACAACCAAATACTCGAAGATAAGATATATTTAGTTCCTAACTATTTGCTAATTACAATGGAGGATATTAATGATAAGTACTTGGCCTTATTTGAATTAGTGTTGCATCATGTAAAATGGTATGTTCCCAAGTAGAAATTGGGAGTTTTTGTCCAATAATGTCCAATATTTAGTCATAATGTCCAATATTTAGTCCATAATGTCCAGTATTCAGTCCAATATATCCAGTATTCAGTTCATGATATTCAATCCACGATGTTCGGTATTTAGTCCATGATTTCATATGTTTTAAACCGAGTCTAAACTGTAAACTAAAATTGATTGAAACAGGTGGTGAGATATTGGTATAAGAGTTTTTATTATTTCATAATGAGCCTCGAATACAAAATACTGAATGTAGATCCTTGAGCGTACAACAAGAGATTTGGTAATGATGATTTCATCATTTTGTTATTGTATGTCGACGACATATTGGTAGCAGACCCTAACAATGATCGCATTAAAGAATTGAAGGCTCAATTGGCTAGAAATTTTGAAATGAAAGACTTAGGCCAGCAAACAAGATTCTGGGGATGCAAATTCACCGAGATAGAAATAATAGGAAGATTTAGCTTTCACAAAAGAACTATATCAGTAAAATTGCATCATTTCAACAAGAAAGATTGTAAGCCAATTTCTACCTCTCTTCCTATTAATTTCAAGTTATCATCCGAGATGAGTCCTAGCACTGAAGAAGAGAGGATGGAGATGTCTCGAGTACCGTATGCATCAACAGTGGGCAGTTTGATGTTTTCCATGGTATGTACCAGATCGGATATTGCACAAGCAATGGGAGCAAATATTCGATATATGGCAAAATCTGGAGTTGAGCATTGGAGTGTTGTAAAGAGGATCTTGAGATACCTCAAGGGCACCACAAATGTTGCATTGTGTTATTGAGGATCAAACTTGATTGTTACTGGGTATGTGGATTCAGACTATGCCGGTGACCTCGACAAAAGCAAATCCACCACAGGATACGTGTTTACTCTTGCTCACGGTGTTGTAAGCAAGGTTTCAAAACTACAGTCTATCGTCGCGATATATACGATAGAGGTTGAGTATGTTGCGGCTACACAAGCCAACAAAGAGATAATTTGGTTGCAAATATTGATGGAGGAGTGGTCATAAACAAGATAACATTGTCTTGTTCTGTGATAGTCAGAGCACTTTATATCTTGCAAAGAATCCAACATTTTATCCATGGGAAGAGGTGGAGGAAGGCAGCGTGGGTATTCAGAAAATTCATATAGAGGAAAACATGACGGATATATTGGCGAAGCCAGTAAACGGTGGTAAATTTATTTGGTGTCGATCTTGTATGGATCTAGCGGAAATATGAACAACATGACAAATGCGAAGTAGAAAGGAAGAAGGAATATAATAAAAAGTCATTTTAAATGGGATAATGAAGAAAAAGAATGATAAATTTACTTTTTGACCAAAATTAAAGTTAGGCCCCGAAAGTTGCCGATTTTGTTGAAATTTGGTTCATTGCGGCGGGCTCTACACCATTGTTGTGAGTCCCACATTTGTTTTTGTCAGAAATTTTCTCCTATATAAGGAGAGATTTTGGAGAGTTACAAATCATCCCAAAATAAGAAAAACAAGAAAAAGATGAGAAAAAACGAAGGAATCTTTTTTAGTTTTTAAGATTATTCTCTTAGTTTTTTGAGAGAGTTCTTCTCTTCATTGTAAGAGAGAAATATCAGTGTTTTCTCCTTACGCTCTGAAAGAAATGTTTAAATTTTTTTAGAATCGGTAAAAACATTTTATTGTTTGTACGTGGACGTAGAGAACAGTGTCTATGTGTCCTTCTAGATGAAATTTCAAAATAAAATAAACGTTTACAAATTTCGAGGCTGTTAATCTCGATTTATGATTTAATCATATTTAATTTATTGATTTTATACATCAATAACTATATTGTGCACATGAATTGAATTACAAACAATCTTCTGGAATTAATTTACAATAAATGTACGTATTTAGTTTTAAACGTAAAAAATAAATATTCATATTTTATAAGTTATAAATTAATTTATGTTTGGATACAACCATAAATTAATTTATGATTTTTTATTTTAATTGTTTTGGAATTCGGAGATTTTTTATTTTCTCTTATATTTTTTGTCACTAACTGTCCCAATGAATCGTATACATTTTGACAGATTTACTTACATTCAAATTGCAAAATAAATTGTGAAGGATTGTGATAGAATAATATTTTTTATTTTTGCAAAACAAAAATATGATGATAAGTCCGCCTTTATTAATTAAGACAATTATTATATTTGAATTCATTGTTTATTTTGAATAAAAAAAACTACTGTCAAATTGACACAAAATGTTACATGCACCGCAAATCCAATATTTTATTGGAAATCATTATTTATTTGGAATTAAGAAAAAATATTAATTAGATGTCGAATTTACACGAAAGGTTACATGCGTAATATATCCAATTATTTATTAGAAAGACGGTATTTAATTATTACTACATATTAATGTTATAATATTTTAATTATTTTAAATAAATAAAAAATTTAAAAATCAGAATTAAAGTGGCAATGTAGGAAATCCAATTATCCAGAATTATTATTTGGATAATAACTTACAATTTTTTTGCGTTCTCATAACATTTTTTAACATATTTTTTCATTGTAAAACAAAATGTGAGAGATTGTCTAATTGTTTGTTTCTTTTCGTAGCAGAACAAATATATGATGCAAGTACATCAAAATTTACATAATAATAAAATGTTTATTCACACATTAGAATGGTGGAATATCAGAAATACTTTTATAGGGCTAAACTACTTCAAAAATACCTTTCTTTAAAATAATTATTAAATCAGAAAAAAAAATGAAGAAAAGACAATGTTGCACTTAAAGTTCGAACGTGAAAAAACCCACGTCCGACGTGAAAAACTGTAAAAAACGAGAAAACTGAACAGTTTTTCGTCGTGAGACCTATTTAAAAGTTTATAGCAAGAAAGAAATAAGTGATGTCGAACTTGAGAGGGATCGATTTGAAGTTGACGAGAAGGAAAATGGTTAGAATCAGCAGCAGCAGTGACGAAGACAGAAGTCAATCTTCAATGGCGTCAATAAGTGTAAGTAGTTCGATTTCTAGAGTTTTGCAAGCTTTCGAGTCACAAAATGGTTTATTGATTTGAAATTTGTGAGTGTCAGTGTCAGTGAGTCGGTTAGGTCGCAAGGGTCGCAGGAGTTGCATGAACATCTTCGACTCAGTGAGTCGGTTGAGTAGCAAGGGTCGCAGTAGTTGCATGACCATCTTTGACTCAGTTTATTGATTTGAAATGGTGAGTCAGTGTCAGTGAGTCGGTTAGGTCGCAAGGATCGCATGAGTTGCATGAACATCTTCGACTCAGTGAGTCGATTGAGTAGCAAGGGTCG
>CM071867.1:778651-788771 GCA_036759665.1 Gynandropsis gynandra
GTGATGCAATCAAACAATGTCAAGCTTGCGTCCTTCCCATCGATTCTGGTAATTTCTACAATTGTAAGCAATGTGATTTCTTCCTCCACACGGAATGTGCAAATCTTCCTCGGAAGATGTATCATGAGCTACACCGTCACACGCTCTTCTAGGATCCTCTTGACGAACAAGACTATTATGATATGGATTGTTCAGCTTGTTAACGACGAAATGCAGGCTTCAGGTACGAGTGCACTGAAGAGGGTTTTCATTTCAGAATAGATTTAAGATGTGCTTCATCAATTTCTGATTCGGTTGTCCATAATCTTCACAAGCACTCTCTATTCATCTATTTTTGTAGAGGCCCATGCGATGATTGTAGAATTTGCGACAGATCAAGTTATGGTTCTTATGTTTTGAGATGTTTTGAAGATGGATGCAATTTTGTCATGTGTTTAGCATGTGGCACTCTACCATCGGAGGTACGTTACAAATACGACGATCATCCCCTCACTCTATGTTACGATGAATGTAGAAGTGACACATATTGGTGTGAGGTATGTGAGAAGAAAATAAACGTGAAAGATAAGATCCTCTACACATGCGACAATTGTTGTACCACTTCTCTTGTTGGATGTGTATATTCTCCCTCCGTATTTATGAAGGTTGGTTGCAGCGTCACATTTTGGGATTATGAGGTTAAGGTTGCTTGGAACATGAGTAGCACTCGACCGTTTTTCAAAGGTTGTTTTGATCGTTGCCAAGACAGAGTATTGTACGACACGATTGAAGGATGCTTTTGTTCTTTGAATTGTTTGTGGCGGTGAAAAGGGGATCGGAAATTTGATTCTAATGGTAAAACATGGGATTTCACGAGGATGAAATGATGAAATCATCACAATGGAATTAAAATACAAGGGGTTGATGTAACATCTCCACGACCAATCACGGGGTTGCACGAACAAATTTCAAGTTTACCTGGTCAAGGAATTTCAACGATACTTTGCATGAAGATCGAGAGGATTTTATGTTTATTGTTTGTTTAGTTCTATTTTATGTTTATTATTTGTTTAGTCATATAGATTTTACTTTTATCTAAGCTCTTTATTTTTATAACAAAAAAAAAACAAAAGTGTTTTATTTTATTTTGAAAGATTTTTTTCTCTTCAAAGATTTTTTAGAACAGACCTGTGAGTTAATGGATTTCTAATATGAGTTATTATTTTTTTGGTCTTATTAAGAATTATTTTTTATGATATTTTTAATTTTAAACATCGTATCCTTTTCTGCAAATTAGATTATTCGAGAATCTAAAACCGATCAAATTCTAAAGATTGTAGGTCTATTTGCAACTTTAGTGTATTAGAAATGAAATGAACTATTACCAAATAAATTTTTCGTTTCACTATCGTAATATCATATGTGTGTCTTCTGTGATAACATCATTAATATCATGAGCTACCTAAAAAAAATTTGGACATTCCGAAGAATGGAAATGTAAATGGAAAGATCAACAAAAGACTAACAATGTTTGTATAGACCTCGAAAGCAAATAGCACAAGACTTAACGTGAAACATGTTTTGGTCGAAGTATTAATATATCACTCATGGTTCATAATGATTTTAAATTGGAACAACTGAATGTCAAGACGACTTTTCTTCATGGAAATTTGGAGAATCTTGAGGTAAATCACTTTATGATTTAAAACAATCTCCAAGATAATGGAATCAAAGGTCGTTGTATTCATGAAAAATCCAAAGTTCCAAAGGAGTAATCACGATTCACGTGTTTATTAGAAGAATCTTGAGGATATGACATATATCTACTTATTATTCACTGTAGATGATATGCTCATAGCGGCCAGGAGAAGAAGAGATTCAAAAGCTGAAAAAGTTCTTAAGTATAGAACTTGATGTAAATGATCTTTGATGTGCAAATAAAATCCTAAACATGAACGTAAGGAGAGACATTATTTTATTCAGAGTCATTGTTTATTGATTTATAACGGAACATATCTCTAATATATATATAAACTATAAGGTCAAGTGAACAGTATCATTGGCCAAATGAACAGTATCACTGGCCATGTGTCACTTTCTAATTGGCAGTTTATATATACATATATGATATATGATATAATAGTGTCTTATGACACATACACCCACTAGTAACATATAAAATAGACAACATCATCATGAGTCAATCTTTATTATTACTTTTTTCGCATTAGTCTTCTTTATTTGAATATGACAACTCTTAGAGTCTAATTCCTATTGTCTAAAACAGCATATAGATTTAAAACATAATAAACATTAAATTGCAAATTTCGATGAAAGTTGTCTCTATGATTTAATCATATTTAATTAATTGAACATATACATAAATATATATTGATGGCTGTAAATTAGGTGGATGTAGACTTTCAAGTTATAATTCTACAGGTTATGTTCTGTGATGTTTTGAAGTTGGATGCAACTTTGTCATAAATATATATTGAAGGCTGTAAAAAGCTATGATCTTTTTACGCGATCATATTAACGATATGTTTAAGAATGAATATCGAATAAAAGAAGATCACGCAGATTCGGGAGAATTTTTTAAAGATCAATTCGGTCGCCAAAAATATGTGATCCTCCCAAAGATAAAGAATGACTAGCTGAATATGAAATCCGAGAATTATAAATCCGTGGATGAATATCATTCTGTGATGTTCAAAATAATCTCAAAGATGGAATTATGTGGAGAATGCTGATAATGTCATTTTACAACAACGATATCGCACGAAGGATTTCAAAACCTACCGCGAGTTGTTGTAGCTTTTCCTCGTTGCAGAACAACAAAATGGTCTATTGATGAAAAATCATCATGCTCGTCTCAGTGGTTCTACACCGTTCTATGAAACGAACGCGACTTCATCAAATTATAACCATTGCAATGGCCGAGGATATGGATATATATGTGGTCATGGTCGAGGCCGTGGATGCGCTTGTGGTCATGAATATGGTAGAGAACGAGACCGAAGCATTCCACCAAAAATTTCCATCATGGAGATAATAAAAGGAAAGATCATCGAGTGACTGAAAATAAAAATGTGACATTGATATTGGTTATGGATCTTCATTATCATTTTCAATTTCTTTGGATATAGAGAATAAGAATATTCCATCATTGTCATTTATTTTATTTTTACTTATGATATTTTCATCATATATATAGTTAATGGAAATCTCATTATACTTTGTATGCTCATGATTATTTTCATCATTTTCATTCTGAATATCATCTTCCTCTTTTGTTTCTTTTGAGATGTTCTCTATGATATGAGAACCAATATCTTTATCAAATTTCTTTCTTTTTCGAGGATTTTTATCTTTAAAACCAAGTGGTCTTCCACGCTTTAACCGTATTATATACTCTTTTGAAATTCTTTAACCCATATGATCTTTTGATATTTCTATACAAGAAAGTGCATTTGCAGCCGGTATATATGATTTTGTAAACCATGTTGTATCATTGAACTCATCTGGAAGTTGATTTGCAATATTCTGTAAATGTATGATCTTTTGCACTTCCAGATTGCATTGTTTTATAGGAGGATCAAGATATAACAATGATTTTTCTTCCAGGTTGACTCTTGTGAGGCCTGTTTTATTCCTCTTCCTAACATTGAGAATTCATTCTCAGTAAAATGACAATCAGTAAAATGAGCTGTGAACATATCACTCGTTTGTGGTTTAAGATATCAAATGATGGATGGTGAATTATATCCAACATAAATTATCAATCTTCGTTGTGGACGCATTTTTTTCTGTTGCATAGGAGCATTCAAAATATATACTACACAACCAAATACTCGAAGATGAGATATATTTAGTTCCTGACCATTTGCTAATTACAATGGAGGATATTAATGATAAGTACTTGGCCTTATTTGAATCAGTGCTGCATCATATAAAATGGCATGTCCCCAAGTAGAAATTGGGAGTTTTGTTCTCATTGTAATGGTCGTGCAATGAGTTGGAGACGTTTAATCAATGACTTAGCATACCATTTTGTGTATGAACATGTGACACGAGATGGTCAATCTCAATGCCAATTGATATACAATAATCATTGAAAGCTTGGAAAATGAATTCACCAGTGTTATCAAGCCTCACTCTCTTAATAGGATAATTGGGAAATTGAACTCTTAGTTTTGTTTTTTAGAAAGAAACCTCGCAAATGCAACCTTGTAGGTTGATAATAGACAAACGTGTGATCATCTACTTGAAGCATCGATTAATAGCATAATGTATAAAAATGGTCCATTTTGTGGATGAATTGATTTATATATATCCCCATGTATTCGTTCTAAAAATGATGGTGATTCATGCCCAACTTTGATCGATTATGGTCTTATTATCAATTTTCTTTGAAAACAAGTGGTACATATGATCTCATGAGATTGAAATACCTTCTCATTTTCTAATGGATGACCACTGGAGTTTTCAATGATTCTTCGCATCATTATTGAACCAAGGTGACCCAATCGATCATGTCAAATCTTAAACACATCTTTATACTTTTGATTGAAGGTGGCATATGATTCAACCACTCTTATCTTTGTAAAATATAATCCAGAGGATAAAGCTTCCACAATGTGTTTCTTTCTAGAACCTATTTTCGTGATATAAATATATTCATAATTTTCATCATTCATGCTTTCAACATGATATCAATTTTGGCGAATATCTTTGAAATGTAATAAGTTTCTTTAGGATTTTGGAGAGAATAATGCATATTACATAATAAATTTTGTGCCTACAGACATTATAAAATTTGCTTCTCCACATCCCTCAACTATTTTACATTTCTAGATATCGTATTGACACTAGACTCATGTATTCTCAACTTGGAGAAATATTTTTATCTTTCAATATTGTTTGCATTGTAGCACAATCTGCTAGACATATATCTCTATAGTTAATATTTGATCATAACATATTTGATATTATTTTTATCCGATAAGGATATTAATGATCCTGAAAAAATATGAAATTAAAGTTGCATGTAACTGTTTAACAAAAAATATTTACAAAAATAATCTAATAAAACTTCATGCCGATATTTTTTCATAATTTATCATTTTAAATTGGTTAATAAAATATGTGATGTTCATTTGATCCACATAATGGTGCAGACCCACTGGGATGAGCATGATGATTTTTCATTAGCAACTCATTTTATTATTCTACAACAAGGAGAATTTTAATAATTCGCGACAGATTTTGAAAACATTCTTTCAATATTATGATATTATCAACACGAAATGTTCGATAATATCTTCTCCAATTTATCATAATTACTTATAGATCCATTTTTTAGATTGTTTTGAACATCACCAAAATGATATTCGTCCATAGACTCATAATCTTAGAATCTATTTAGTCAATCATTATTTGCCTCTGAGATGATCACATATTTTTGTGATCAAATTTATTTTTCAAAGACTTCCACAAATCTTTAGGATCTTCTTTTGTACGATATTCATCTTTTAGATCATATGCAATATGATGACATATAAAGATCATGGCTTTTGTTTTTCCTCATATGAGGAATTATTATCTTTATCGATCATGTCAATGAGATTTTTGCCTTCAAGATGCATGTTAGCATCAAATGCTCATGTCATGTAATTTTTTCTCGAGGCATGAAATGGTGTGATATGAGATTCTCCAAGTTCACTAGGTTTGGGGGTAAAAATGTATTCAAAAGACACGATCATTGGGTTTGAGACTCATACAGCTCGATCAAGTATTTTGTGTTTTCTTTTATGGTTTGGTCCTAATAGATAATGGACTCATTGTATGATTTTTACACAAAATTTTATCTATTGAGAGTGTTTTTTTTTTACTAATTCTTGAGATTTAGCTACCGAACTCTCAAAGAGATTTTGAGTGTTTATCGACTTATAAACACTAGATTACAGATGTTGTGGCATCGTTTACTACGTCTGGAGATTTTTAATCTGCTTGTTGTTGGGATTTCAGGTATTCATCCTTAGGGAATACAAGTTTTAGATTTTGTTGTCGTGTTATTAGGGGGTTTCAGTCTAATTTCATACATCTACTAAGAGAACGCTAGTTTAGGATCATATCACCTAACGTTTCATGTAAATCAAATACTTAACACTCCAGACTAGATAGAACATGTGTTATAATGAGGAGATTTTAACGACTAACCAAATCTGACGAGAGAGAACCTTTGCACAACACGATGTGTGAGATCCTTCAAAGAAGATGACAATCCATCTTGGGATGATTTAGACAATGAGCTTGAGTTTACAGAGAAAAACGATAATGAAATCCACGTATGAACAACATTGGTTTGAAATTTCTTATTCTCTTTGTTGGGTTTTGAAATTTTAGGTTGATTATAGTATGAGTTATATAGGTTAAATTTTATTAACTTTGGGTTGTTTGAAATTTTGGGTTAATTTTGATATTTTTTTGTTGGTTTTTTGTAGAATTTTGAATATTCGAGAAGATAATAACAAAGGATCAATAAGTTCTAATGTTTGAGAAAGCAGTAAACACTAATCGTTTAGTGGTTCAACGTCTAATATCTGATATGACTAGATTGTGTATAAAGTAACTATAAATTTCAAACAAGTTGTGCCATTTTTTATTTTATAGTCCTTAATTCTTTAATGTCATAGTAATTTTCTTAATATAATTGTTAAAGTAAGTTTTTATGAATTCAATACTTACAAATGTTTAAAAAAGTTTTACTTTTTAAATTCAGGTAAAGTATCAATATTTGGTCAATGGTAAGTAAATGGACGATTTATTCACATTACAAATTACGAAAAAATTTAAAGATCCGCATAGAATTGTATTTTATTTTTATGTTGCTAAACAAAAATATGATATATATTCGAAGCAATAATACTAATTGATATGATTTCGATATTTAAAACTCTAAATAGGTGTAAAAATAAATAAATGTCTCTAATTAACAAGAGACGATAAACTATATTCATACAATTAACAGTGAAGAAGATCAGTCTAATCCGTCGAATAACTCAATTAAAGACTTTGATTTATTGCATGATACCACAAACACTTATAAACTAATGCTAGATAATTCAAAATGAATGCTACGTACAAAATCGATTCATTTTATTTGATTCAAAAAAATTAAAAAAACATAAAACTTAAACTCACAAAAATTAATATTTTTGAATTAATCAACTCATCACAAAAAAAAAATATGTTTATAGATATTAGGACAAATTCCTAGTACACTTTTTATAATTTAGTTTTTAGTTTGATATTTTTATTGGTTTCATTGAATCTTTATAATATGGTTATGATCTTGTTTATATTAATTTTATTATTAATTTACCATTAAAATATGTTTAATTCTAACAAATTATTTATCGTATTGGAAAATAGAAAGATTATTCGTCTCCACACATCTCGTGATTACACTTCTCGTCATTCTAGTTTCCTCGTAATCACGTTTCACCTTCTTCTAGTTTGACTCTCTTTGAGTCTTCTTATTCTACCACAATTCTCCTCTATGTAAACGCTTGTATCATTCTATTTTCTACAAATGAATGAGAAATATTTTTACAAAATGGCTCGTCGTATCATGGTATCAGAGCCTCGGTCCAAAACTTTAAGGGTTTGAGATTCTTAGACTTCCGCAGATCATGATGGTCACTAGTGATGAAGGTGGTGATGATGATGAAGACGACGATGGTGACCTTCGATAACAATGGTGGTGATGATGTTGTCTATTTCTAGACCTCTTTCTAAACCCAAATTGACCAAAATTTTCCTATGTTTCAATGTCGAACTCGACCATGAACTCTAACTCGAACCCCAACCTAGGGGTGCGATACGGGCCGGGCCGGCCCGAGCCCGAAAAAGCCCTAATTTTTTTCGGGTCGGGCCGGTCCGGGTCGAATACGGTCGGGCCTAGAATATACGGCCCGAAACCCGGCCCAACGGGCTTTGGATGGGGAGAATGCCATTTTCCACCAGAGTAAAATTACAAAATTGTCCAATCGTTTATGCTTTCTCTTAAACAAGTTCGAAGGCCAGCTTCGTTGTTACCAGGGGTGCTATACGGGTCGAGCCGGCCAGATTCTGGCCCAAATCCGAAAAAGTCTTAATTTTTGCGGATTGAGTCGGTTCGGACCGAATATGATCGGACCTAGAATATATGGCCCAAAATCCAGCCCAACGGGTTTTGGATGGATTCGGGCAAGACCTCGGGTCTAAATAGATAAAAAAAACTAAAAATTTAAACAAATCTAAAACGCTAAATTAATTCATACGAGTCCAAATTTCACGTCAATAAAGTCCGAAACGCTAAACAAATAAATAGAAGTCAAATAGTCTAAAACAAACATCAACAAAGGTTAAAAAATATTCCATATAAGTCCATAAATGAAGAAACAAAAATAAAAACAAATTTAACTTGAATCTCTTGCACTTTCGATTTCACCATTTGAACTTCTCTCGGGAATTACTACAAAACAAGAAAAACATGATCAATACCCTTAGCATTAAACTACAATCTTATTCTTCATTGTTACATACGTTTCAATCTAAGAATATTCTTAAGAAACCCAGTCCGGCCCAATTTTTAAGGGCCTATAATTTTCGGCCCAAACCCTTAATTTTCGGGTCGGGTTTTGGGCCGGCCTAAAAATTGACATCCCCACCCGACCTCTCCAACCCTGGCCATGACAAGCTCCTCGATATCGACCCAGACGTCCTTTAGCGATTCGACCTCGATGCCCTTTGGCGTACTGACCTCGACGCCTTTCGGTGTTCTGACCAAGACGTCCTTCGACGTACCGACCTCGATGCCCTTCGGGGTTTCGATCCAGACACCCTTTCCGAACTCGAAGCCCCTTGGCATTCTGACCCAGACGCCTTTCGATGTACCAAACTCAACCATCGAATCTGATTCGACCCCGATGCCCTTTGGCATTTCGACCCCGACGCCCCTTTGTGTTTTGACCTCGATGCCCTTTGGCGTACCGACCTCGACGTCTTTCGATATTCTGACCTAGATGCCCTTTGACAAACCATTCTCGACGTCGTTCGACGTACCGACCTCGACGCCTCTTTGCATACCAATCTTGATGTCCTTCGGCGTACCGACCTCGATGTCTTTCAGCGTTCTGACTCATATGTCCTTCGGCGTTTCGACCCAGATGCCCATTGGAGTATCGACCTCGACGCAATTTGGCATTTCGACCATACGCCTTTCGGTGTACCGACCTTGACGTCTTTCGGCGTGCTGACCTCAACGCCCTTTAGTGTACCGACTGCAACGGCTCTATTCGACAGCCAACAGAGAACCGAACCAAGCAGGGCAAGCCATCGAAATTTCGACCGACCGGTCGTCAACACTTTCTGAGAAGTTTTTTTATTTATTGTTCTTTCTTTTATCTTTTGATGACCATGAGTACCAGACTACAAATTGTGAATATCTTCACCCAAACACCAAGATGATAAGGATTTGACGTTTTATTGACAAGTTGGGCATTCTTAATCTACATGCTCCAACTTGAGGGGATATTAGGAAATACAAATACTCCTCGTCTTCATACACCTCGTGATTACATTTCGTAATCATGTTTCACATTATTATAGTTTGACTCTCTTTGAGTCTCCTCATTCTACCGCAATTCTCATATATATAAATGTTTTTATCATTTCTATTTCTACACATGAATGAAAAATCTTTTTACAAAATGACTGTCGTATCATATCGGCTAATCAATCTGATTTATCGGTTTTCTTGGTAAATCGTATCAATTTCATAGAATTTGTTAAAACGTTAACCATAACCACTATTTTTTCAGTCATAGTATATTAGAAATAAAATTGAATGAAATCCATGAATGATTATTCTATATCTGAGTGTATTACAACTGTCAATCCATTGCATATGTGTCTCTAAGTAATGCAATGCCAGTAGATGAGATCTTAAAATAAAATATATATTCAATGTGATATGATCCTGGAGGACGCCGAAGACGTGACCAACAACGCAGAAGAGGACGCGACCTGCGGCGCGGAAGAAGAAGAAATCGGTGCGGCCCGAGACGCCAACAACGCGGCCCGAGACGCCAAC
>CM071867.1:807509-819448 GCA_036759665.1 Gynandropsis gynandra
AGTCTAAAATTTCATTTATATCTCTTTTTACATGATTAACATAAGATAACAATAATAATTAAATAAAAAAATAACTTTAACATCGAATTCTATCCGACAGCTACATCCGTCACCAAAACCAGTATCTTTATCTCCATAATCGAATCCAAAACCACCTTCATAAACTTCCTCACCATCCGGTGAGAAAGTTTATAAAAGTGGTTTTAGATTCAACCAAGGTTTGTTTGATTCATATCAGTTGATCTTTGATATTGTTGATATTGTTTTAGATTCAACCATATATATAGTTAACTTTTCAACGGACATCCGTTGGCAATGGTAACGGATGCCCGTTGCAAATCATCACGAATTTATTTCGACGGTTGAACCTCGAAATTAACAATATCAATGGGCATCCGTTACAAATGGTAACGGATGACCGTTACAGATGTCAACGGATGACCGTCAGAATATTTCCCCCGGATTCTAACGGACTTCCAACGGATATGGCCAACGTATATTATCCGTTACAATCCGTCGCAAGTTGTCAACGGATTTGTAACGGATTTTGCAACGACTTTATTCCGTTAAAATCCGTTACAAAATCCAACGGATTGCAACGGATATGCTCCCGTTGAAAGCTTTAACATTTCCGTTGCAATCCGTTGCTTTTTTCTTCCAACGGACGGATCCGTTGCCCCGTCCGTTGGAATTAGCGTGTTTTTTTTGTAGTGGTCTCTCTCGTGTCTCTTATCTTTCTCCTACTGTAGACTGGTCCTGCAGAGTCTGTCATCGCAGAATCGATTCCAAATACGGCGGATATTCTTGCACAAGTGGTTGTTCTTACGCCCTCCACTCTAATTGTGCCACTTGTTTCGACGTGTGGGACGGTAAAGAACTAGAAGGAGAACCTGAGGTACCCGACGAAACCAAAGACATCGAGCCGTTCGTGGAGATAGGTGAGAAGGAAATAGTACATTTCAGTCACCCTCAACATTCTCTCCATCTCATCGATTACAAAGGTGGTGTTCGTGATGCAATCAAACAATGTCAAGCTTGCGTCCTTCCCATCGATTCTGGTAATTTCTACAATTGTAAGCAATGTGATTTCTTCCTCAAATCTTCCTCGGAAGAAGTATCATGAGCTACACCGTCACCCACTCTTCCTGGATCCTCTTCCCGAACGAAACTACGGTAACATGTCTTGTTCAGCTTGTTATTGAGTAAATACAGGCTTCACGTACAAGTGCACTGAAAAGGGTTGTACAGAGTACGGTGATTTTACATCTCTGGATTTAAGATGTGTTTTATCAATTTCTGAACCAATTGTCCATAATCTTCATAAGCACTCTCTATTCATCGATTTTGGGGGAGGGATAAGCGAAAGGTGTAGAATTTGCAACAAGTCAAGGTCTAGTTTTATAAATTATGTTCTGAAATGTTTTGAATATGGATGCAACTTTGTCATGTGTTTAGCATGTGGCACTCTGCCACCGGAGGTACGTTACAAATACGACGATCATCCCCTCACTCTATGTTACGAGGAAGGTAGAAGTGACATATATTGGTGTGAGGTATATGAGAAAAAAATAAATGTGGAAGAGAAAATGCACTACACATGCGACGAATGTTGTACCACTTTTCATGTTGGATGTGTATATACTCCCTCGGTATTTATGAAGGTTGGTTGCAGCTTCACATTTGATTATGAATTGGAGGTTAAGGTTGCTTGGAACATGAGTAGCACTCGGCCGTTTTGCAAAGGTTGTTTTGATCGTTGCCAAGACAAAGTATCAAAAGTATTTAACGGTAACGCCGTTAGTTCGTTGTTTTTCCGTTGTTTGTTATTAACACAGATGTCTATCCGTTAGATATAAAAAGACCTTCTTCATGTGTTTTTTATGTTTTTGAACTCTGAGAAAGAAATTACAGAAAAGCTTCCATTCTCCTTGTTTCTTTTATTTTTTTGTTCGTAAAATGGTATCAGAGCTATTTTTCAGTTCAGCTTCTTTGCTGCATTCGCTTTGATTCATAATTTTTCTTTCTTCATTTTCTGTTTTTTATGGCCCTTTCTGGTTCTACTCATGATCCGATTTCTCGATCCAGCACAAATTCTTCTATTAATCTTACAGATCCTTACCGAAATCCTCTTTCTCTACTCAATACTGATAACAATTGTGTTGTTCTAGTTTCTGAGAAGCTTGAAGGTGAGCTCAATTACAATACCTGGAAGCGATCGATGATGATGGCGCTCAACGGTCGAAATAAGCTTGGATTAGTTAATGGAGCGATTCCTCGTCCAGATTCAGATCATCCAGACCTAGAAACTTGGATTCGTTGCAATGATGTGGTATGTTCTTAGATTGTGAATTCTGTATGTAAATCCATTGTTGCTAGCGTTGTTCATATGCAAACGGCGTTAGCTATTTGGCAAAATTTGTCAGATCGCTTTAGTCAGAATAACATTCCTCGGATTTATGGAATAGAGCAAGAACTTCAAAATTTACGTCAAGGTTGACTAGATCTGAATAGCTACTACACCAAATTGATAACATTTTGGGAAGAACTTAAGAGCTTGGATGAGTATGCATCTTGTACTTGTGGTAAGTGTGAATGTGGTCACACTACTCATTCTGTGAAGAAAGAGGAACAAAGATATCTTCTGAAGTTTCTTATGGGATTGAATGAGTCATATGCACCTGTACGACGTCAGATTTTATTAATGGATCCCCTGCCATCTGTTCCCAAGGCTTTTAATCTTGTTGTGCAAGATCAACAACAGAAACATGTGCTACCATTATCAGAGAATGTTGTTTTTCAAGCTACTGCAACACATGATAATTTTACCTATCAAGCTAATACAAGACCTTCTCAAATGCAAACTATGAGACCTCGAGGATACTTTGGAGCTTTAGGCCTAGACCTATTTGTTCTCACTGTGGAATGATAGGGCATGTAGTTACACGATGCTATAAACTACATGGTTATCCTCCTGGATATAGAGTTTCAACTTCTGGAACATCTTTCATTCGTCCAAGAGGACAAACATCATCCAGAGTGAATCTGTTATTATCAGATCAGTTTTCAAACTCTACTCCTGGGGCTACAGGAACTCAAAACCTTCTGACACAAGAGCAGCTCCAGCAAATTGCTACTCACCTTAGCACTCTCCAAGGACATAACATTTCTTCAGTTGGAAAGACAACCACAGCTTCTCCCAATTCTCAACTTTCCCCGGACATTGGTAACTCTAATATCCTTTCCTTCATTTCTGCTTCTGTTGAACCTTGCCTTAACATTCCTTTAACAACATGGATCATAGATACTGGAGCAAGTAGTCATGTGTGCAATAATCTAGCTTTGTTCTCTGAAATTCATCCCATCTTTGATATTTCTGTTACTTTGCCAACCGGTCAATCTATACCAGTATCTCACATGGGAACTATTGTTTCTTCACACAATCTTATTTTGAACTCAGTCCTGTATTTACCAAATTTTCATTTCAATCTCCTCAGTGTTAGTGTTTTGACAAGAGATTCTGGTTTTTTCAGGACCCAACTCAAGATTTCATGATTGGGTAGGGTAAAAGATCCAATAATCTTTATTTCCTCGACATTAGTTCTTATGTTTCTTCTTCTATAACATGTCCAATCATAACTCTTTCCAATGATCTTTGGTATCAACGCTCGGGGCATCCGTCGTTTCCCAAAGTGAAGATATTACAAAATCAATCTTCCATCAAAACTTCCAATTTTGTTCCTACATCACAATGTGATGTATGTCATTTAGCCAAACAGAAAAGACTTCCTTTTGTTTCTTCAAATAAAAGATCTGAAAAAACTTTTGATTTACTGCATTTAGACATTTGGGGATTTTTTCATGTAACAACCACTGAAGGATACAAATATTTTTTTACAATTGTTGATGATTGTACTCGGGTTGTTTGGGTGTACTTACTCAGAAATAAAGGTGAAGTTTCACATCATTTTCCAGCTTTCTTAAACCTTATTGAAACACAATACCATACCAAAGTTAAAGCCATTCGATCTGATAATGCTCCAGAACTGGCATTTACAGAAATCATACAAAACAGAGGCATTTTTCATTATTACTCATGTCCCTACACTCCCCAACAAAAGTCTGTAGTAGAACGAAAACACCAACACCTCTTAAATGTTGCTCGAGCTCTTTTTTTCAATCCAACATTCCACTTTCATATTGGGGAGATTGTATTCTTACTGCTACTTATCTCATTAACAGAACCTCAACACCTCTTTTACATGATAAATCACCTTATGAATTCTTAACGGAAAAAACACATGAGTACAGTCATCTGAAAGTTTTTGGTTGTCTTTGTTATGTCTCTACTTTACCAAAAGACAGAAACAAATTTACAGAAAGAGCAAGATCTGCAGTTTTCTTGGGTTATCCTTCAGGTTTTAAAGGTTACAAAGTTCTTGATCTTCAAACTAATCAAATCCTCATATCAATAAATGTGGTTTTTCATGAAACTGATTTTCCTTATAAAAATGGTTCCCATACTCAACCAGTTTTCGATCTTTTTCCCAACTCTGTTTTGCCACTTCCAATCTCTGATCCTTCTGCATCTATTTCTTCTGAGTCTGTAAATGATCCTTCTGCATCTTCTATTCCTTCAGAGTCAGCTTTTCCTTCTGATTCTTTTTCTTCTTTGTCACCAAACACAGTTTCAGCTTCTTCTGAATCTTCACAGACAAATGCCAGACCAAAAAGATTAAGAAAGTCTCCAGGATATCTTACTGATTTTCATTGCTATCAGCTTTCACATGATCATGCTGTCACCTCTACACCACAGTATTCGACACCTTATCCCATTTCTAACTATGTTTCATACCACAAACTTCATCCTACCCACAAACATTTTATTCTCAATATCACCACAGAAACTGAACCTAAAACCTATAGAGAAGCTGTTAAGTCTGAAAAATGGAGAAATGCAATGAATCTTGAATTGAGTGCTTTGTTGAGTAACAATACCTGGACTGTTTGTTCTTTACCATCTGGAAAACATCCAGTGGGATGTAAATGGGTGTTTAAAATCAAATACAAAGCTGATGGCAGTGTTGATAAGTATAAAGCTCGTTTAGTGGCAAAAGGATATACACAACAAGAAGGTATAGATTATGTAGACACTTTTAGTCCTGTTGTAAAAATGACTACAGTTCGGATTCTTCTTGCTCTTGCTGCATCTCATAATTGGAAAGTAACACAAATGGATTTCACTAATGCTTTTCTTCATGGAGACTTAGATGAGGAGATTTATATGTCTCTACCTCCTGGATATGCACCACAACAGGGGGAGATTTTGCCGTCCAATGCAGTTTGTAAACTTCAAAATTCACTTTATGATCTGAAACAAGCTTCAAGGCAGTGGCATCAAAAATCTGCAGTTCTTATTGAACATGGTTTCAAGCAATCCTCTGCAGACCATTCTCTGTTTGTTAAAACTAATGCAGATTTTTTTCTGGCACTTTTGGTATCTGTTGATGACATCTTGATATTCAGTAACTGTGATGCAGTAACCAATCATTTGAAGTTCATTTTGGGGCAGGCATTTAAAAAATTAAAGATCTTGGACATGTGAAGTACTTTCTGGGACTGGAAATTGCAAGATCGCACAGAGGTATTTCTATATCTCAAAGGAAATATGTTTTAGAGATGCTGGAGGAGTTTGGTATGTTAGGTTGCAAACCTGTGATAATTCCCATGGAAGTCAATACAAAACTTGGTTTGGGAATAGGGGAACCTTTGGCAGATCCGACTTATTACAGAAGATTAGTGGGAAAACTTATATACTTTACAATTACTAGACCAGATATAAGCTTTGTTGTGAACAAACTTAGTCAGTATATGTCAGCTCCTACTGATATCCACTTAGCTGTAGCTCAAAGAGTTTTGAGGTTTCTAAAAGGAGACCCAGGACAAGGCTTGTTATATTCTGCTATGTCTGATCTGCAGTTGAAGGCTTTTGCTAACGTAGACTGGGCCTCGTGCATGGATTCTCGTGGATCTGTCTCTGGATTTTGTGTTTTTCTTGGTGATTCATTAATTTCCTGGAAGTCTAAAAAGCAGGTGACAGTTTCATGGAGTAGTGCAGAAGCGGAGTATCGTTCCATGGCCAATGCAACTTGTGAACTTTTATGGATAGCTTCTTTGCTTCAAGATCTGTTTCTGCCTTACCCAAAGCCAGCCTTACTCTTTTGTGATAACCAGGTTGCATTGCATATCGCAAGCAACCCGGTTTATCATGAAAGAACAAAACACATAGAGATAGACTGTCACGTGGTGCAGGAAAGAATTCAGACTGGTTTCTTGAAGACTTTGCATGTCAAAACAGATCATCAAGTGGCGGATATATTGACTAAAGAGCTATCTCGGCTCGCAGTTTAAGCACTTGGTTTCCAAGATGGGAGTATATGACATATACTCCTCATCTTGAGGGGGAGTATCAAAAGTATTTAACGGCAATGCCGTTAGTTCGTTGTTTTTCCGTTTTTTGTTATTAACGGAGATGTCTATCCGTTAGATATAAAAAGATCTTCTTCTTCATGTGTTTTTATGTTTTTGAACTCTGAGAAAGAAATTACAGAAAAGCTTCCACGATTTCTCCTTGTTTCTTTTATTTTTTTGTTCGTAAAACAAAGTTTTGTACGAGACGATTGAAGGATGCTTTTGTTCTATGATTTGTTTTTCTGATTTTGTGAGAACTAAAGTTTGAGTTTGTTGGATTGTTAATAATATTTTTTTTTTCGATTTATCAAATAACGAGTCATTCTTTATTACAATTTTTCACAGGTCATTCTTTTTTTGAATATGACAACAATTGTAGTCTAATTCCTATTTTCTAAAGTTACATGAAATTCTTGTAGATGAGATTAAAAATACAATAAACATTCAATTGCAAATCTCGATGCAAGTTAACTTTCTAATTTTATCATTTTTAATTTATTCACCATATACAAAAAAAATATTTTTTAAAAATAATAATAATCTTATTTTACATTATCATTTGGATTAGATTATCATTGTATTTATACAGAAATATCATGTAACTAATATCCTTATAATTCTGAAACAGAATCCTAATATATCTTCCAATACGCCCTCGCAAGACGGATCACCTAGGTGATTCCGATCTTGGAACAAAGTAGTTCAAACTGTGGATGAGAGAGAGGTTTGTGAGTAAATATGCGAGTTGATCTTTAGTGCTGATATGGGCGACCCGTAGAGTTCCGGCCTCAATCTGTCCACGGACGAAAAGGTAGTCCAAAGCAAGGTGTTTCATACGCGAGTGAAAGACCGGATTAGCACTCAAGTATGTGGTACCGATGTTATCACAGTAGATTGCTGGGGGTGCCGAAAGTGTGACTCCAAGTTCCGTGAGAAGATTCACAATCCAATAGAGTTCTGTCGATGTGTTAGCGACAGAGCGATATTCAGCTTCCGTACACGACCGTGAGTGACCCGTTTGCTTCTTCGAAGACCATGAAATGAGATGTTGGCCAAGGTAGACAATATATGCTCCAGTGGGTTTAAAGTCTGAAGGATCGCCTAACCAATCTACATCACTAAAGGCATGAAGTGTGGGAGTATTGTTGGCAGCCATAAAGATACCTTTATTGCGAGTGCCCACTAGGTATCTGATTACGCGTTTTGCACATGACCAATGTTCATCTGTCGGTTGATGCATGAATTGTGAGAGCTTCTTCACCGAAAAGCTGATGTTAAGTCGAGTAAGAGAGAGATACTGAAGACTTCCAATGACTTGACGAAAGGGGCCGGGGTCTGGAAGAGGAGTTCCGGTGGTAAGTGTGAGTCGTGATGTAGTTGCCATTAGCGTGGAAACTGGTTTGGCGTCGTGCATATTCACCCCTTGGAGAAGGTCAGTTATATACTTTCGTTGAGATAGGTGGAGATCATGTGAGATACGTGTCGCTTCAACGCCAAGAAAGAATGATATTGCACCAATGTCCTTAAGAGAGAATCGTGAAGCCAAGCTGTTAACAAAGGATTGAATCTGATCTGAAGAGGACCCCGTAATAATTAGATCGTCGACGTAGATGAGTACAAATAGTTGTGTCAACGTAGAAAAATTCAACAGAATCTTACGCTTCACAGCCCGTACCGAGGAGGAGCATAAGTGATTATGGGTGATGGATTCGGACAACTAGTAACACACACGAGTTCCCTCACCCTCTCATTACCTACTCGAGCTCTTACACTTGATGATGTTCTATGCGTTCCATCTATGTGCAAGAACCTTATTTCCTTTCATCAGTTATGCAAAAGTAATAGAGTTTCTGCGGAATTTTTCCCAAATATGTTTCAGGTGAAGGATCTACTCACGGGGGCATCAGTACTTCAAGGCAATCTTAAAGACGGTGTCTATGTGTGGCCAATCCCCTCAAACACGTCTCCCACATGTGTTGTGTTCTCAAGCCTATAATTGACCCTTTCCACCTGGCACTCCCGACTAGGTCACCCTTCTCTTCCCATCCTCAAACACACTTTGTCTAAATTCAAACTTCCATTGTCTCGCACGTCTATATTTTCTCCTTGCAATTCTTGTCTTAGCAACAAAAGTCATAAACTCCCCTTTCACTCTTCCTCCATTGTTTCCTCTCATCCATTGAAATTCATTTTCTCAGATGTGTGGACATCCCAAGTTATTTTCGTTGATGGTTTCAAATATTATGTCATCTTTGTGGATCACTTCACACAATATTATTGGCTTTACCCGCTTAAAAAAATCCCAAGTTCGAGATACATTCATTGCTTTCAAAGCTCTTGTTAAAACCAAGTTTAATGCCAAAATCACAAATTTCTATACAGATAATGGAGGCGAGTATGTTGCTCTTGCTTCCTTTCTGTTGTCCCATGGTATACACTACTCCACCCCACACACCTGAACACAATGGTATCTCTGAGCGTTGCCATCGTCACATCATGGAGACTGGACTCTCACTTCTAATGCATGCTTCCATTCCCCTCACATATTGGTTTTATGCTTTCCCGTTGCGGTTTATCTTATCAATCGTATGCCAACTCCTATTCTTTCCATGTCCTCGCCTTTCGAGTGTCTTTTTCAGACACAACCAAATTTTGACAAACTCAAAAAAAATTTGATGCTTGTGCTACCCGTGGCTTCGTCCCTACACATCTAAAAAACTTGACTCTCGTTCCATTTCATGTGTTTTTCTTGGATACTCACCACCTCAAAGTGCCTACTTATGCCTCGATCTTTCTAAACATCGAATCTATATCTCTAAATATGTAATATTCCATGAGTCTGTCTTTCCATTCACCTCACTGTCCAAAATATCGCCTCCCATCACTGATAAGGTTGACTCTCATCCTTTTACAGGTTCACTCGTGTCTCATATTCACTCCTTCCAACCACCACACACTGACATGTGGAGCCCACCTCATCAAGAGATCATATACCTATCTCCCCTGGCGCTACATCAAGAATAGAGCCTTCACACTCTATCTCTGAATCATCGCCACTAACCACAGTCTGGGACATCGAGCCATGTCCACGCAATGTTCACCCTGTGGTCACTAGAGCCAAGGATAATATTCACAAACCTAACCCAAAATTTGCTCTTGTTTGCTCAGGTACATCAGTGGAGACTGAACCTTCCACCGTAATTCAAGCTCTCAAAAGCCCAGTGTGGCGTCAAGCCATGAAAGAAGATTTCAATGCCCTCATTCGAAATGAAACATGGGAACTAGTCTCACCCGATACCGCTTCAAATACTGTTGGTTGCAAGTGGGTGTTTCGAATAAAGTGGAAACCTGATGGCTCTGTTGATCTAGAGTCGTCTCTAGAAGTGAAGAAAGTCTTGGTTTCTTGCCACCGGTGCTTAATATACTTGGGTGACCTTGCCCGCTGTAAAGGATTATACGGGGAGAGGGATTCTAAAAATAGGGAGTATGCTGCTACATCAAGTTACTATTTGCAAGCTGCTTCCTTATTGCGAGCAAATGGAAATCTACATCATCAGGTTTTTCTGCAATTTTAGTCTCCCTTTTCTTATGGTGTTGGTAAGAAAGTTGCAACAGTTATGTAGCCCATTTTATCTAATTAAATTTTCTTGATGTCTCATCTTGCTATAATAGCCTCTTATTCAGGTGATGAATTGGCATCTAAATATCGTTATTTCCGGGGTTAGCTGTGGAAAGCCCCTTCCCTACAGCCCGAGACAACTTGATTATTGCATTTGAAAAAGGTTCCCCTCAAAATTTATGTTTCATAGTTATGCTGAATGATTAATGTATGGCATGTCCCTGCCACAATAGCCTCGCGTTTTTTGGCAATGATGAGGCTTGATTTGGTTATGTAACAGTCTTTTTCCGACTTTTCATGTTCAAGTTTTTGTATAACATAATAATGTTTCGAAAGTTGTATTTGTATTTGTACTAGTGGTTATACAAGAATTGTTGATTTGTTTGGTTCTCATGCTTGCAGCTTTGTTATACTTACAAATTTTTAATATATTTATACATATAATATTTAATATGTTAATAACAAATATCGCACATTAAATTTAACCCGTATAAAGCATGAGATTCCTACAAGTTGTAAGGTAACATGCAATTTCTTGTAAATGAGATTAAAATTACAATAAACATTCAATTGCAAATCTCGATGCTTGTTGATTTAATCATTTTTTTTATTGCAAATCTCGATGCAAGTTGATTTAATTATTTTTTTATTGCAAATCTCGATACATAGATTGTTGTTGTCAAGATGAGCATTGTCACCATACCTCCCTTTCTCTTTCTCTCTCGCCATGAATTCTTCCTTGGAGCCAGACTTTGGTTACACTGATGATGATGAAAAATCAAGATGCTTTTTATCCGATCCAGCAGATGGGGAGCCTCACTTCCTACGCCTTCGATTGGGTCCTCCGCTTCCTTCCTCTGGTTGCTACATTTGCGGCAAACAAGATTCCTTCAAAGGCGTATCATTTCATTGGTATTGCCTGACCTGCGATGTTCAGTTCCACGACTACTGTCACAGATGGCCGAGAGACATGAAACACCCTTTTCATCTTCAACACACTCTCTCTTTCTCTTTTCTCCGACGTGACGGAACCCTTGTTTCTAACGGCAACATCCGTGAGTATTACGAGCTTGATGATTCCGTTAATGATAACGATAACGTTCTTGGGAATTGCGATTGGTGCGGAGATGATTTCAAAGTCCGTGATTTTTTCTATCGTTGCTCACTTTGTGGTTTCACTTTGTGTCGGTATTGTTCTGGAAGAGATGTACGTCTTACCATCAAGAACCCAAAGACCCATTCACATCCCCTCAACTTCTTCCCTCGACCACTCTCCCCTTGTGATGCTTGTGGCTTAACCAATGCCATTGATCCAACGTATGCATGTCACCAGTGTCTTTGCGTCGTCCATGAAAGTTGTCTCTCCCTACCCCGTATCATTAAGATCACACGTCACCCTCAACACCGTCTCTCTCGTGTCTCTTATCTTTCTCCTGCGGTAGACTGGTCCTGCAGAGTCTGCCACCGCAGAATCGATCCCAAATACGGTGCATATTCTTGCACAAATGGTTGTCCGTACGCCCTCCATTCTAAATGTGCAACTCGCGATGACATATGGGACGGTAAAGAACTCGAAGGAGAACCCGAGGTACCCGACGAAACCAAAGACATCGAGCCGTTCGTGGAGATAGGTGAGAAGGAAATAATATATTTCAGTCACCCTCAACATTCTCTCCATCTCATCCATTACAATGGTGGTGTTCGTGATGCAATCAAACAATGTCAAGCTTGTATCCTTCCGATCGATTCTGGTAATTTCTACAACTGTAAGCAATGTGATTTCCACACAGAAACAGAATGTGCAAATCTTCCTCGGAAGATTTATCATGAGCTACACCGTCACCCGCTCTTC
>CM071867.1:819486-872220 GCA_036759665.1 Gynandropsis gynandra
CGCTGCCCGAAGAAGACTTTCGTTTTATGGATTGTTCAGCTTGTCAACGAGGAAATGCAGGCTTCAGGTACAACTGCAGTGAAGAGGATTGTGATGAGTTTTTCAGAATAGATTTAAGATGTGCTTCATCAATTTCTGAACCAGTTGTCCATAATCTTCACAAGCACTCTCTATTCATCCATTCTTGGAGAGGCAGATGCTATGATTGTAGAATTTGCAACAGATCAAATTATTGTAATTCTTATGTTTTGAGATGTTTTGAAGATGGATGCAATTTTGTCATGTGTTTAGCATGTGGCACTCTACCATCGGAGGTACGTTACAAATACGACGATCATCCCCTCACTCTATGTTCCGAGGAAGGTAGCAGAGAAACATATTGGTGTGAGGTATGTGAAAAACAAATAGACGTGAAAGATAAGATGTATTACACTTGCGACGAATGTTGTACCACTTTTCATGTTAGATGTATATATTCTACCTCCGTATTTATGAAGCCTGGTTGCAGCTTCACATTTTACAATGCATTGAAGTTTAAGGTTGTTTGGAATATGAGTAGCACTCGACCGTTTTGCAAAGTTTGTTTTGATCGTTGCCAAGACAAAGTATTGTTCGAGACGATTGAAGGATGTTATTGTTCTTTGAGTTGTTTGTGGTGGTGAAAAGGGGATCGGAAATTTGATTCTAATGGTGAAACATGGGATTTCACGAAGAAGAGCTGATGAAATCATCACAGTGGAATTAAATACAAGTGGTTGATCAAGTTTACCTGGTCAAGGAATTTCAACGATACTTTGCAAGAATATCGAGAGGATTTTATGTTTATTGTTTGTTTAGTTCTATTTTATGTTTATTATTTGTTTAGTCATATAGTTTTTAGTTTTTATCTAAGCTCTTTATTTTATAACAAAAAAACGAAAGTGTTTTATTTTATTTTGAAATAATTTTTTTCTCTTCAAAGAATTTTTAGAACAGAAGTGTGAGTTAACGGATTTCTAATATGAGTTTTTAGTAAAGAAAATTGTATTTTTATGTCAATTAACCAAAAAAATTATATATTGTCCCATATTTATACATAAAATTATCAACTAACTATACTAACAACTAACTAACTAATTAACAACTAATTAACAACTTTAATACTCTCCCTCAAGATGAGGAGTGAATGTTATTCACTCCCATCTTAGAAGTGAGTTTATAGAACAGTCCGGAAGATAAAGTCTTCGTCAAAACTTCAGCAAGTTGATGTTGTGTCTGAAGATGCAAAGTCTTGATGAAACCCGATTGAATCTTTTCACGAACTAGGTGGCAGTCAATCTCGATATGCTTTGTGCGCTCATGGTAAACGGGGTTGTTTGCAATGTGTATATCAGCTGTATTGTCACAAAACAACAACGCATGTCGTGTAATAGGAAAAGACAATTCACGAAGTAGGGATGAGATCCATACCAATTCACATGTAGCATTCGCCATTGCACGATATTCTGCTTCGGCGCTGCTTCTTGAAACTGTAACTTGTTTCTTAGATTTCCACGATATCAAAGAATCATCCAGAAATACACAATAACCTGTAACCGATCGTCTAGAGTCTGAGCATGAAGCCCAATCTGCATCACGAAATGCTGTTAATTTGTTGCTCTTAACAGAAGGATAAAACAGACCCTGTCCAGGATTATTTTTTAAATACCGTAATATTCTTTTCGCTGTAATAAGATGTAATTCAGTAGGAGAGGACATGAACTGACTTAATTTGTTAACCGCAAAACATATGTCAGGACGAGTAATGGTTAAACATATCAACTTTCCAATCAATTTACGATAATATGTTGGTCAGCTAAAGGTGCACTGTCTGTAAGAGACAGTTTCGCATTCACATCCATAGGTATAAGTACCGCTTTGGAAGCTAACATACTAAATTCTTCAAGCATTTCCAAAGTATACTTATGCTGAAACAAGGAGATCCCTTTTGAGGAGCGAGCAATCTCTAAACCAAGAAAGTAGATGCAATCTCCTAAATCTTTGACAACAAAGTGAGAATGAAAAAGCTATTTAATAGATTCAATAGCAGATTTATTATTCCCAACAATTAAGCTGTCATCAAGATACACTAGAAGACCAAGAAAATAATCAGAAGATGGTTTCAGAAATAGAGAATTATCTGAAACAGATTGTGTAAAACCAGAATTCAACAAAACAGATGAGAATTTTCAATGCCATTGACGAGAGGACTGTTTTAAACCATATAATGACTTATGTAGTTTAAAAACAGGATTATCAGGAAAAATCTCCCCCTCAGACGACATATATCCAAGAGGTAGTTGCATGTATATTTCTTCTTTTAAATCACCATTTAAAAAGGTATTTGAAACATCCATTTGATTAATTATCCAATTATTTGATGAAGCTAAACATAAAAGGATTCTTACTGTAATCATCTTAGCAACAGATCTAAAAGTATCAACATAATCAATTCTTTGTTTTTGTGTAAATCCTTTAGCCACTAATCTTGCTTTATATCTATCTATATTGCCATCAGCATTGTATTTAATTTTAAAAAACCATTTACAGCCTACAGATTTCTTATTAGAAGGCAGTGAGCAAACAATCAATGTTTTATTATTTTGAAGTGCATCTAGTTCCAATTTCATAGCATTTTTCCAACAGTAGACAAAGCAGCTTGTTTATATGTTTTAGGTTCAGAAACTGCACTAATATTTAAAATAAAATGTTTATATGCATCAGAAAATTTTGAAAAAGCAGATATGGGATAATGTGTTTTATGTATAGGAGGTTGGTTATCATGAGATAGATGATAAAGATGATAATCAGATAAGTATTTTGGTGGATTAAGGGGTCTTCTAGGTCTAATGGGAGTGTCATTAGAAACAAGGGAAGAACCAGAAGAATTATTTGGAAGAGCCGTCACAGAAGAAGGAATAGAAGAGCTGGAGTCATGATTTGGCAGAAAAGTATTATCAACATAAGGAATATCACTAATTGATAGAGGAAGGACAGAATGATCAAAAAAATCAAAAACGTTATTAGAAGAATGTGTGTGAAAAGGAAAGATGTTTTCATGAAATATTATATTTCTTGAAATCATAATTCGATTAGTGGTTAAATCAAGGACTTTATATCCTTTATATCCGTGAGGATACCCTATGAAGACGGCAGGGTTAGCCCGTGGACTGAATTTGTTTTTATCTTTAATAAGAGTTGAAACATAACACAACCAAACAAATACTCTCAAGTGTTCATAAGTAGGTTGTTTTCCATTTAATAGTTCATATGTCGTTTTATTATCAAGAAAAAAAGATGGTGTTGTATTAATCAAATAAGCAGCAGTAGCAACACATTCAGGCCAGTAAGCAATTGGAACATTTGATTGGAAGAAAAGAGCACGAGCAACATTTAAGAGGTGTTGATGTTTTCTTTCAACCACAACATTTTGCTGTGGCGTATAAGCACAAGAAAATTGGTGGAGAATCCCCTTTTTAGATAAAAGTTCTTTAAATTGTAACTCATGTGCATCATCCGATCGAATGATTTTAACATTTTTGTTATACTGATTTTCAACATAAGCTAAAAAGGAAGGAAAACCAGAATTGACATCAGATTTTTGCTTCAAAAAATATACCCAAGTACACCTACTGTAATCATCAACAATAGTGAAAAAATATTTGTACCCATCAAAAGATTCTAATAAAAAAGGTCCCCAAATATCAATATGGATAAGATCAAAGGTGGATTCAGATTTATTGTTTAAAGAAATAAAAGGAAGATGTTTTTGTTTGGCTTGAGGACAAATATTACACGGTATAGTTCTATCATTAGAAGAAGTCTTTAGTAAAGATTGAGATGATAGGAATTTTATTTTGGAAAACGAAGGGTGCCCCAATCTGGTATGCCAAAGAGATGTAGAAATAACAACGGCAAGAAGAGGAATGTTAGAAGGATCCAAGAAGTAGAGATTTTGAGAGGCTTCACCCTTCCCAATCATCAAGTCCCGAATAGGGTCCTGTATGATACAAGAAGATTTGTCGAAAACAACATGAAAGTTAGTGTTTTTGATAAGGAGACTCACACTAAGTAGATTAAATGAAAAGAAGGGATGTAAAGAACGTAATGAAGTATAAGAATAGGAGAAAGAATGACACTCCCAATGTGAGAAACAGAAAATTTTATTGCCATTAGGGAGAATGACAGAAATATTAGAAGTTGGTGTAATATTTGAGAAAAGTGAAATATCATTGCAAACATGGCTACTTGCACCAGAATCTATGATACAAGAATTTTTGGGAATATTGAGATGTATATTTAAGGATAAGGCAAAAGAAGATAGGAGGAAAGTTTTACCTATGTTCGGAGTTATGCTTTGTTGAGGATTGCCGGATCCATTGATTGTTTGTAGGTGAGAAACCACTTGCTGGAGTTGTTCTTTAGACATCAATGAAGGTAAAGCAGGAGTAGCAGGTGACTCTTGTTGGTTGAAGGAAGGAACAAGGTGAGGAAGATATGGATTTTGTTGTAACATATTAATTCGAGGATGATAATTGGATATGAAAGTAGATCTCGGTTTAGGATTGGTGGTTTTATATCCATTTGGATATCCATGAAGTCGATAACATTTTGTTACCACATGACCTTGAAGACCATAATGAGAACATATGGTTTTAGGTTTATTTTGGGAATTATGAAAAGAAGGGTTTCTGGGTCTAGAAGTTGGATTAGTGGTTGTGGGATAGGCACTGGAGGATGTAGAAGATGACTGGAAAATAACAACATCATGAGGAGGAAGAATTCCTCTTTGCTGCTTATCTTGAATAACAAGATTAAAGGCTTTTGAAACGGTGGGTAAAGGTTCCATTAAAAGTATGTCTACGAACAAGAGCAAAAGATTAGTTTAAATCCATGAGAAACTTCAACAGAAATCGTTGTTGCTCACGGCTATTCAACTTTTCATTGATCTTACAGGAGCAATGGGAACAAGAACAGGAAGGTTGTTCTTCTAAGCTCTTTAGGCTTTGCCAAAGGGTAATAAGACGGGTGTAATAAGAATTTAGGTCCATGGATCCCAGCTTAAGGTTTTGTAATTCTGATTCTATCCCAAATATGCGTCGCAAATTGCTTTGACAGAATCGATCGTGAAGATTCTGCCAAATTGCAAATGTTGTGCTCATGTGCACCATACTATATTCTATCTCTTTGCTTACTGAGTTTACAATCCAGGAGCATATGATGTCATTGCATCTATGCCAAGTATCATAGTTGCTACATCAGTAGGAGGTTCTGGTATTTTACCTATAACAAACCCAAGTTTATTGCGTCCGTTTAATACCATTGTCATAGAGCGACGCCAAGTGTTGAAGTTCAATTCTCCATTGAACTTGTCTGAGACGAGGATGGTGCAGTTTGTATCGTTGGTATGAAGATATAGAGGGTCTGTATATGGGTCTGTGTTTGGGACGGTATTGGTGATAGAAGATGCCATTACTGGCGAAAGACAGCGGAATAACCCAAGAAGGGTGAAATTGAAAAAAAAAAGCTAGGGTTAGAGCAATACCGACGGGAAACCTGAAATCGAAATCGGAACCAACACCGACGGGAAACCTGAAATCGGAACCAATACCGACGGGAAATCGGAACCAATATATGACGGGAAATCTAAAAAAACACGACGGGAACCGAAGACCCAAACACGATGCTCAATATCGAACCAGAAAGGATAAAGAGAGGTTCGATATCGAGTGAAACCAGAAGAAGGGAAGAAGAACGCCGACCAAAGAAGGATACCGACGGGTAAGGAAGAACCCGACGGGAAGAAGAACACCGGCCAAAGAAATCGACGGAAAATACCCAAAGAAACCGATGAGAAATACCCAAAATCGACGGGCAATCCAAGAATCAAAGAGACAAAATTGAGATCAGAAGATGAAATCAAACACGCCGGCATTGAAGGGAAGATGAAATCGGCGCGGAAAGGAAGATGAAATTGATACCAAAAGATGAAATCAAACACACTCGCGTGGAAGGAAGAAGATTAGGGAAGAAAAGAAAAAATTGGGGATTTCAGGGATTTTAGGGTTTTTTTACCCATAATGCTCTGATACCATTTTAGTAAAAAAAATTGTATTTTTATTTTACTTAACCAAAAAAATTATACATTGTCCCATATTAATACATAAAATTATCAATTAACTAACTAATTAACAATTATTAACAACTAATTAACAACTTTAATATGAGTTATTATTTTTTTCTTATTAAGTATTGATTTTGTATGATATTTTTAATTCTAAACATCGTTTCATTTTTTTTTTTTTGCAAATTAGATTATTCGAGAATCTAAAACCGATCAAATTCTAAAGATTGTAGGTCTTTTTTGCAACTTGAGTGTATTAGAAGTGAAATGAACCATTACCAAATAAAAAAGTTTTTCGTTTCACTATCGTAACATCATATGTGTGTCTTCTGTGATAACATCATTAACATCATGAGCTACCTAAAAGATTTTTGGACACTCCGATGAATGAAATGTAAATGGAAAGATCAACAAGAAACCAACAACATTTGTATATACTTCGAAAGCAAATGGCATAAGGCTTAACGTGAAACATGTTTCGGTTGAAGTATTAATATATCACTCATGGTTCATAATGATTTTAAATTGGAACAACTGAATGTCAAGGCGATTTTTCTTCGTGGAAACCTAGAGGAAAAGCTTTACATGGATCAACAAGAAGGTTTCAATGAGAAAGGAATGAAGAGTGTGTTATTTGAATAAATCACTTTATTATTTGAAACAATCTCCAAGATAATGGAATCAAAGGTTCGGTGTATTCATGAAAAATCAAAAGTTTCAAAGGAGTAAACATGACTCACGTGTTTATTAGAAGAATCTTGAGGATATGACTTATAAATACTTGTTACTCAATGTAGATGATATGCTTATAGCGGCCAAGAGAACACGAGATTCAAAAGCTGAAAACGTTCTTAAGTATAGAACTTGATGTAAAGGTTCTTTGATGTGCAAAGAAAATCCTAAACATGAACATAAGGAGAGACATGAAGCATGATAGACTTACTTTGTCTCAAGAATATTATATAACAAAAGTATTATTAAAAACTTTTGCTATGACATATGTAATACCGATTGATGAAAGTTTGTGGAAAATATTATGATGTAAAGAGCTATGATGAAAGTTTAGAGAAATGGTTATATATGTTAAATTTGTGGAAAATATTATGTATGTCATGATTAGTATTCGGCTAGACTTGACTTATGCAACTGGTGTGATTGATAGGGTAATGGGAAAACCATCAAAAGAGTATTGAAATGCAGTAAAATGAGTGTTTAGATATTTTGAAAGTTCATTGAATTTGAAGTTGATTTATACCAAATAAGTAAATGCGAACTTTGGTTATTCTATTGTCATGTGTTACGCCGATGAAATAAAAAAGATTTATATAATAAATTAAAAGATCTAAACATTTTTAATTTATATTTAATAATTAAAATAGTTATACTATTAAATTAAATTTATTAAAAAATAATTATTAATATTAATATTTTTTTTGTTATTCTATTGTTATATATATAATTATCTTATGCAATTAAAATTTTCATACATAATTTTATTTATTAAAAAACAAAATAAATTTAATTTTACAAAGGAAAATAAGTTTAACCTCTTAAAAAATAAGAAGATGATTTAGATTATATGGATCGTGTGTTTTTATCTACATTCAATTTGTCATCTTACATAATATATATATTGAAATGAAACCTTTAAAGAAAAATAATATATTTATATAAATCAATATGTGCATTGCGCCGATTCTAAATCCACTTCAATGTTTATTGATGTGTTTCTGTGATATTAATTAATATGATAATTTAAATGGTTACACTACAAGAAAAGAAGGATTTCGGGACTGAATTTGCGGACTGAGTCAGTCGTCCCTAAATTTAGGGACGGATTAGGGACTACTTAAGGACGGAATAATAAATATGTCCCTAATCCGTCCGCAAATTTGCAGACCGCAGAGTAGTCCCTAAGTCTTCCGTAATTCGGGACTAATTTTAAGGCCATCCGCAATTTACAGACCGATTCACCACCCGTCCGCAATTTGCGGACGGTTTGGGGACGACATAATCGTCCGTCTGGAATTTCCGGACGGATTCACAAACCGTCCGCAAATTCCGGACGTATTCGGGACGGTTTGTCGGGAAATATTCATCTCAGTCCGCAATCCGTCCAGAATCGGTCTTAAAATTATCTATTTAATCTCTCATTTTCTACTCGTTTCTCACACACAAAACTCATATATTTATCTTTATATCTTGTTATTGTTTGTGATTATAATGGCATCGTCGTCGAGATCGAATATTTTCGTTTCGAGACAGTGGATGTATAGAAGAATTGATCCGGAAACTCAAAGTGTATCGAAGGAGTTTGTAGAAGGCCTTACACAGTTTATGACGGTGGCGACAAACAAGTTTATTTATAGAGAAAATGGTAAGTTGGTTAGTCCATGCGTAAAATGCAAAAATGAAAAATTCGTTAATGAGAAAACCGTTTGGAATCATCTCTATTTAAGAGGGTTTACTCCAAATTATTTTATTTGGTTATCTCATGGAGAGAATTTTGCACCACGAACGAGGGATGTTGTGGAAAATTTTAGTAGGGGTATCTTAAATCATGAAGTGTCTCAGACTTTTCAAGATGTAGAAAACCCTTATGTAGAAATGGTGCAAAATGCGTTCGTGGAAAGAAATGAATATGAAAATATTGAAGAAGATCCGAATGAAGAAGCAAAAACTTTTTTTGAAATGTTAGAAAGTGCTAGGCATCCACTCTATGATGGTTGTAGAAGTTGTCAATCACAGTGTCTTTATCTGCACGGTTGATGAATTTGAAGACTGAAAATAATCTTTCTCAGAATTGCATGGATTCTATATCGCAATTAGTAAGAGATTATTTGCCCGAAGATAATAATGCATTCGAGTCATATTATGAAACAAAGAAAATGATGAGATCATTGGGTTTATTGTCGTATCATAAGATTGATGTTTGCCAAGACAACTGTATGATTTTCTGGAAAGAAACTTCGGACTTGATCAATTGACGATTTTGTAGAAAAGATCGATTTTATTTGACAAGAAATGGAAAATCGGTTCCGTTTCGTCGTATGTGGTATTTACCAATTACAGACAGGATAAAAAGATTGTATCAATCGGAGAAGACTGCAAGCGACATGAGATGGCATGCCGAGCATTCAAGTCCTGACAGAGAAATGTGTCATCCCTCAGATGCCGAGCATTCAAGTCCTGACGGAGAAATGTGTCATCCCGAACAAAGTGAGGCGTGGAAACACTTTAACAAGGTATATCCTGATTTTGCAGCTGAGAGTCGAAACGTTTATTTAGGCCTTTGCACTGATGGTTTTAATCCATTCGGGATGTCTGGGAGAAATTATTCGTTGTGGCCAGTTATTATGACACCGTATAATTTACCACCAGATATGTGCATGAAGCGTGAGTTTTTGTTCTTAACAATATTAATTCCCGGGCCTAATCATCCGAGAAGAAGTTTGGATATATTTCTTCAACCATTAATTGAAGAATTGAATGAATTATGGAAGGGAGTTCCAGCGTACGACGTTTCGAGACGACAAAATTTTATATTACGAGGTGCTCTAATGTGGACAATAAGTGATTTTCCAGCTTATGGTATGCTATCTGGGTGGACAACGCATGGTCAATTGGCTTGTCCATATTGCATGGAGAAAACACATGCTTTTCAGTTGAAGTATGAACGAAAGACGAGTTGGTTTGATTGTCATCGCCGTTTTCTTCCTCCTGATGATACACTACGACGAAACAAGAGGAATTCAAAAGGAATATTGTTGTGTGGAAATCTCCTCCTCCAATTTTGACCGGCGAAGAGATATTGTATGAACGACTTCTCGCTTTGGGTATTCCTAGGAGTATAGATTGCGGAGGAAACAATCATCCGAGAATTGATGGTTATGGAATTACCCATAATTGGTACAAGAAAAGCATATTTTGGGATCTTTCGTATTGGAAAAATCTGAAGCTTCGCCACAATGTCATGCACATAGAGAAATTTTTTTTCGATAATATCATCAATACAATAATGAATGTCACAGGAAAAACGAAGGATAACATTAAATCACGGAAGGATCTCGCAGAGTATTGCTCACGGAAGGAGTTACATATAAGTGGAGATGGTAAAGCTGCAGTTCCGATATTCAGATTGTCTAATGAGGAAAAATATAAATTGTTGGAAAAATATCGTTCTTCACTTCTTACTACTTCGAACCACATGCTCAAACGCGAAGTAGAAATCCAGACAGATGCTTTGATGGTGTTGTGGCATTTTCATATCCAGTACCAGATGTTCCAGATATTTTTTGCGGAGTTGGTCGAACAGCTGGTAAGCGAAAGAGAATATGGCTATCACAATGAGATCTACACATCGCACATACGTATGTTTTACTCAACTGTGAATATCTACGACCTTTTGAAAGGTAATATCCTATAAATATATATATTCAATTACGTATGTGTATTTTTTTTGTAATATTAACATAATGTTTCTCACATTTTTCAGGATGTTCGATGATGTATTGAAGAATACATACATGAATATTGATGAATTTCAACTCCAAGAGCTTAAAGAAAGAGATTTCTCCACATGGATAAAACAATATGTAAGTAAATGATAGATATAAATTATTGTTAAAGGAAGAGATTTCTCCACATGGATAAGACGTTTATATCGATTATTGTTTCATTTAGTTCAGATTAAGATTGGCAATCACCCGTTATGGCTACGCGATCTTGTTAAAGGACCAACTCTAAAAGTTACGAGTTTGCCCGTGTATTTTACACGTGGTTACGACTTTCATACTTACGAGTACTGAAAATTGAAGTCAACTATGAACTATGGTGTATGTGTGAAAGGTGAAAGTTATTGTGAATCGACCGACGAACCAGATTTTTATTGGATTTTGAAAGACATTTTGCAATTGGAATATCCAGATATTAATACTAATCCAAAAAAATTTCCTTTCGATACCACATATGTTATATTTTCGAATATGTTGACTTATATTTGCCGTTTTTTGTAGGTTACGTCGGTTTAAGAGTGATGTTATTCCGATGTGATTGGTTCGATCCAATAAACGGTCGCGGAACAAGAATAAACAAATTAGGTGTCGTAGAAATTAATTCTACAAGAAGATATGCAAAATACGTGCCTTTTATTCTTGCGTCACAAGCCGATCAAGTTTGTTATGCTTCCTATCCACATATCAGACGATCTTCAGGTTGGCGTTTCGCAATGAAGATACTTCCACGGGGTAAATTTATCGACAACACAGAAGAACAACAATTGGACATGCAACAACAAACCACCGAGATTGTTGCTGTTTATGAAGTTACAATTGAAGCATTGGCGTCCGCCGTCCGTCCGTCGCTCGTCCGCCAGTCGTCCGCCGAGGACCAATTAGTGTTGGGATTTCTTCAAAATAGTTTGGACTCATCGATTCCAATTTGTTTCCAATTTTAACCCCTTGGTTTTATTATTTGCAAATTCACCCCTTCAACCGATTTAACTACTTCGATCGCGGAATTCTCATCCAGTGTCTTTCTTTGGTTCTTCTTCTTCCTCGAACCAGCCAAGAACTCGATTATTCAACAGATATGAATTAAACCACGAGATATATATATATATATATATAATTCAAAAGTTTATATATTTTCCTTTTGATAATTGGTCAATACAGAAAACATTGATAGCAATCCATCTAAACCCTTTATAAACTCAATTTTTATTAGAAACGAATCATATATATAATAAGGAGGTTTTTTTTCTCCTCTCATTAGGGGTGGGCGTTTCGAGTTACCCGGATCGACCCGGACCGACCCAACCCGTGAAATAAACGTGTTTTGTAGAAAACCCATATAGGTTCAAAATCTAAACCCAAATGGGTTCGGGTCGGTCCGGGTTGGGTTCGGGAGAACCCGAGGAACCCGATAAAAAAACCCTAACCTTTCTAACCTAATTTTTTATATGTTAAATTTGAACCCGAATTACTCGTTCAAACCCGAATTACCCGTTTAAAACCCGAATTACCCGTACTTAAATAACCCGAAGAACCCGAAGAACCCGAGAACCCGAAAGAACCCAAATACAATTTGGGTTTTTTTGGGTTCAATGTTTCAAAACCCGAACAACCCGAACTCAACCCGAAACCCAAGGAACCCGTCCCGAAAACCAAATGGTTTTTTTTGTTCAATTTTTTTAAAACCCGAGGAACCCGAACCCAACCTGAACCCGAGGAACCCGTCCCGAAACCCGAAAGGCCCACCCCTACCTCTCATGAAGCCACATCACCAAGAGAGAGAAAAACATCCATTTATATCTAATTTAAATTTAATCTTAATAGTAATAAAATAGAATGTGATAATATATTGTATTGTTATTGTTATTATTTTTAATATAAAAATTTATTTACAAATTTTTTTAAAAATAATAAAGAGGTTTTTTTCTCTCATCTCATGAAGTCGCATCACCAAAAGAGAGAAAAACATCTATTTATATCTAATTTAAATATAATCTTAATAGTAATAAAATAAAATGTGATAATATATTTTATTGTTATTGTTAATATTTTTATTCTTTTAATATGAAAATTTGTTTACAATTTTTTTTAAAATAAATTATAATTTCTTTGTGAATTAATCAAATTAGATTTTTTAAAAAATTAAATAAAATTTGAAAACAATTGGAAATACTGAAAAAATTAAGTTGCAAGGTATTCGCTTGAGTTAATTTCTTCTTTATAATAAAAAATAAAAAAAATTTGAATAAAATCATTTTTATTTATATCAATATGTACGTGGATATAGAATCATATCAAGAATCAAAATCAAATAAACACTAAAAAACTAATATTTATAATATGATTTGAGTTTATTTATAATTTATGAAATCATATATATAATAAGGATTTTTATTTCTCTCCTCTTGTGAAACCACATCACCAAGAGAGAGAAAAATCTCTATTAAATCTAATTTAGATATAATCTTAATAGTAATAAAATAGAAAGTAACCATATATTTTTATTGTTATTGTTATTATTTTAATTATACAAAATTGTTTACAAATTTTTGAAAAAATAAATTATAATTTTTTTCTAAAGTAATCAAATTAAAATTTCTAAAAAATATTACAAAAGTAAATAAAATTTGAAAAAAAATGAAAATATTAAAAATAATTAAGTTGTAAGGTCTTCACTTGAGGTAATTTATTCGTTATAATAAACAAAAATGAAAATAAAACTTGAATAAAAATCGTGTTATATTTAAATCAATATGTATGTGGATATAGAACCATATCGAGAATCAAAATAAAATAAAAACTCAAAATATTAATATTTAACGAAAACAACCAATACATTACACAAAATATAAATATAGGTTACAACATATTATACACAACGTATAAACACATATAGAGCTATATTAAAGTAAACATATATTTGTTTTTTATGTTTACGTTTTAAATTTCTACTTATAAAAAAATTATATACACTAATCTCTAAAACCTAAAATTTTTTAAAGACCTAGAATCTGATCTGTTATGTTGGGTTTTTTCTTGAAATGGACAGCCAAATATAAGGAACAAACAATTGGGACAATGCAGGTGAAAAAAGATTGGAACAATTATATATATATAAAAAGGAGGTTTTTTCCTCCGCTCTGGTGCTGCCAAGTCAGCAGAGAGTGGAAAAACCCATTTCATCAAACGTAACAAATAGCTCTTCGCCTTCCTCCTAAAACAGTGAATTAATAAATTGCTTTAAATTCAGTAGATTGCTTACAATTCCAATTCTTTGAATCCAATAAATTTCTTTCAATTCCAGCTCTTTGATTTCAATAAATCGCCGTTTAGCAATTGTCGAATTCGGTTTCCTCTCATCTCTTGATTTTTGTTTGATTTGAATCAGATTCATTTTTCTGGATGAGAAAATGTTAGGGAAGGGATTAGAAGAAAACCCATCATCAAGTCACCATGAAGCCAATGGAGACCTTGAGCAAGCCCGTAAACCTCCTTCCTTGGCGAGGTTATGTTACAGCCCAAAGCGGCCAACGTTAAGGCTCATAGAAAACCTTCTACCATGAGTTTAGTCTACATCGTCGCACCTCCTGCTTTTTTATTTGAATTAGACTCAATCGTTTTATAAGAAATTCGTGTAAGATGAACCTCTTAAGATAAATCGCAGACCAATTGTGAGAGACACCATAGAAGCCAAATGGATCAAAATTGTAGAATATACCTTCGTTGAATGTGCTCTGAATTACCTCCACGAAGAGAAATCATCATTGAGCTCAGATGTTACTAATCAATGGCTCATTAAGTTCCAACAAACTCCATAAGATTGGAAGTTGCAATTGATTCACGGATGAAAGGGTAAAACCCTTATGGTGTTTTGCATCACGTGGATGGAATCAATAACACCAGGACCATCCGATTATTAGAAAAAAAAAGAGAGACTACCTGAAAGAAGCAACACACAAAACATCACAAATGCAACAAAATCGCTCGAGGCACGCAAGCGACGATGGAGAGTGAGGCATGCGGGAGAATGCACCTATGATTTGAAACAATCTCCAAGATAATGGAATCAAAGATTCGGTGTATTCATGAAAAAGCAAAAGTTCCAAAGGAGTAATCACGATTCACGTGTTTATTAGAAGAATCTTGAGGATATGATGTATATCTACTTGTTACTCAATGTAGACGATATGTTCATAACAGCCAAGAGAATAAGAGATTAAAGAGTTGAAAAAATTCTTAAGTATATAACTTGATGTAAAGGATCTTGGATGTGCAAAAAAAATCCTAAACATGAACACAAAGAGAGACATGAAGTATGGTAAACATACTTTGTCTCGAGAGTATTATCTAACAAAAGTATTAAAAACTTTTGTTATGACATATGCAATAACAGTTTATTCAATCTGAATTCTTCTCATGTAAGGAGCTATGATGGTTCTATATGTTAAGTTTGTGGGAAATATTATGTATGTCATGATTGGTATCCGGCATGATTTGACTTATGCAATTGTGATGATCGGTAGGATAATGGGAAAACCATAGAAAGAGTATTGAAATGCAATAAAATGAATGTTTAGATGTATCGAAAGTTCACTGGATTTGAAGTTTATTTATGCCAAATATACAGAGCTGAAAGTAAATACAGACTTTGGTGTAGATTTAGTTATATTTATAATATATATATATAGACATATATACATGATTGTAAAACAAAAATTATCACTAGTTATTTTATAGATCGTTTTTGTTCTTTTTTTAAAACAATGTATTGTTTTATTTTTTAATTCATAATACAATATGAATACAATTCATATATTTTCAATCCAAATTTTAGTACATTTAGTAAGAAAGATGTTTTGTAGTTATCACATACATTAACATGTACGGTGAAAAATATTAAACAATGTAAATGTTTTTTTCAAGCAAAAGGAAAGTTGATAATTGGATATGGAGTACTCTCTTGCATTTTCGATTATTGGCTAAAAATCTCATTCATTGTTCAATTAAAAATGAAAATGATTGTTCTTTCTAGCAATTGTGTCCTTCATCCACTTAAGAATTTAATATCTTTACTATCAAATTTATCTTATATCAATCCAATTTTTCTCTATTATTTTTTTATAAAACGAAATATATCAAAAGTATTCAAGAAACTTAAAAGTTTTTCCGGGAAAAACTTAAAGAACAAGAAGGAGATCAAGAATGTAAAACTGAATAATTCTCTCATATTAATTTTTTTTTGTTACATGCTGAGGTTTTATAGACTTTGTCCTCAACTAACTTTTAACAAACTTTTGGCGGGTAAAAATAAAAATGAATTCCGAGTCGCGTCCCGGATTGCCTAGGTCGCGTCTCATCCTTGATTTTGTTCATCGCGTCTCGAGTCTCCGGTTATGTCTTCGGGTCGCGTCTCGATCTTGTTCCTCGCGTCTCGAGTCTCCGGTTACGTCTTCGGATCGCGTCTCGATTCTTCGCATTTCAGCGTCTCGGGTCATCGCGTCTTGGTCTTCACGTCTCGGCTCTTCGTATCTTGCGTCTCGAGCCATGGTGTCTTTGTCTTCGCGTCTCGGCTCTTCGTATCTCAGCGTCTCGAGCCTCGGCGTCTTTGTCCTGGCGTCTCAGCGTCTCGACATCTTGGCGTCTCGACGTCTCAGGTCGTGTTGTCTTGGCATCTCTGCGTCTTGGGTCTTCCAGCTGCTCCATCCAGTCTTTGTCTCGGCGTCTCGGGTCTTCCAACTGCGCATACATAATCTGATACCCCCCCTTCAAGTCTGAAACAGACTTGAAATGTGAAGTTTAGACAATAAAAAATTAAAAACACTTGGTTGTACCGCCTTAGTAAATAAATCCGCTAACTGGTATTGAGTCTTGATATGCATGAGATTGAGTGAACCAGTCTTGAGCTTCTCCCGGATGAAATGACAATCCACTTCTATGTGTTTTGTCCTTTCATGAAAAACCGGATTTGTGGCGATATATATAGCTGATTGGTTATCACAATAAAGATTAGCAGGACCAGTAACTGTGACATGAAGATCCTGAAGTAGATAACCGAGCCAGAGTAGCTCACAAGTGACATTTGCTAAGGAACGGTATTCAGCTTCAGTGCTACTACGAGAAACAATAGATTGTTTCTTAGCTTTCCATGAAATGAGTGAATCACCTAGAAAAACACAGAAACCAGAAACAGATCTTCTTGAATCTTTGCATGCTGCCCAATCAGCATCAGCAAAGCCATTCAGCCGTAGTTCAGATTTTGCAGAATAAAACAAGCCCTGTCCTGGATTAGTTTTCAGATAATGGACCACACGTTGAGCTGCTTTATAATGGTCTGAAGTAGGTTTAGATAAAAATTGACTTAATTTATGAACTGCATATGTAATGTCAGGTCTTGTGATTGTCAAGTATAACAGTTTTCCTATAAGAGCTCTGTAACTTGTAGGATTATCCAGTAAGTCTCCTGAGTCCTGTGTCAGTTGAACGTTTGGATCTATTGGAACAGATACAGGTTTGCATCCAATTAATCCTGTATCAGAAAGTAAGTCCAAACAATACTTCCTCTGACAGACTGAAATGCCAGATGATGATCTTGCTATCTCCAAGCCTAAGAAATATTTTAGTGGACCAAGATCCTTTATATTGAATTGTTGTTTCAAAAAATTCTTAACTTCCAGGACTGCCGTGTCATTGTTACTTGCAATCACAATATCATCCACATAAACTAGTAAAGCTATGAAAGATGTACCTTGTTTTCTTGTAAAGAGAGTGAGATCTGCTTGGGATTGAATGAATCCATGATCTAGAATAACATCTGAGAATTTTTGGAACCATTGCCTAGAGGCCTGCTTAAGACCATAAATAGACTTGTGAAGTTTACAAACAGGTTTGATTGGAAGAGTCTCACCAGATGATGGAGTGTAACCAGGTGGTAAAGTCATGTATATATCTTCATCAAGATCCCCATGTAGGAATGCATTTGTAACATCCATTTGACTTAAACTCCAATTCTGTGTAGCTGCAAGTGCTAAAAGCAACTTAACTGTAACAAGTTTAGCAACAGGTGAAAAAGTATCAATATAATCAACACCCTCTTGCTGTGTATAACCTTTGGCCACCAAACGAGCTTTGTATCTTGTTATAGAGCCATCAGCAAGTCTTTTTATTTTATATACCCATTTACACCCTACTGCCTTTTTATCAGATGGCAAAGAAACTATAGACCAGGTTCCTGAGTTTTGTAAAGCTGTAAGTTCAGCATTCATAGCAGATGTCCATTCAGTGGATAAAATAGCTTCCTTAAAAGATCTAGGTTCAGAATTTGATGTAATATTGAGAATGTATGTTTTGTAATTTGGTGATAATTTTGTGTAAGATAGGACAGAAGACAAAGGATGGAAGGTAGATGTAGATGTGTTGGGTGCAGTTTGGTGCTGAAAAAGATAGCAATGATAATCCTGAAGATATGAAGGGGGTTTCAGGGTTCTTTGTGGTCTAGTTGTGATGATGTCTGTTGTAGGATTATTTTCTGATTCTGGGGTGGGAGAAGGGATTGGGAGAGGTAAAATAGTTTGTGGAAAAAGGTCTGTAACAGAAACAGGTAAAGTATCTGAACCTAGCTTTAAAGGAAACATATCTTCATGAAACTCCACATTCCTAGAAATAACTATTTCATTTGTCTCAATATCTAGCAATTTATAACCTTTATAACCAGAGGGATAGCCTATAAATACCATTGATCTTGCTCTTGGACTGAACTTGTGTCTGGTCTGAGGCAATGTTGAGCAATAGCATAAACAGCCAAACACCCTTAGTCTGCTGTAATCTGGTTTCTTTCCATGAAGCATCTCATATGGTGTTTTGTTGGTAAGCAAGGGAGAAGGCATTCTGTTGATCAAGAATACTGCAGTTCAAATACAATCACTCCAATAAGACAAAGACAGGTTAGACTGAAACATCAAAGCCCGGGCCACATTCAAAATATGTTGATGTTTTCTTTCAACAACTGAATTTTGCTGTGGAGTGTTAACACATGAGAAATAATGTTGTATGCCCTTTGCTTTAAACAAATCATTGAAAATGAGTTCAGGAGCATTATCTGAACGTACAGCCTTTATTCTAGTCTTAAATTGAGTTTCTACAAACTGGATAAACTCAGGAAATAATCTGTGAACATCTGATTTTTGTTTCAACAAATATAGTTATGTGTTCCTAGTGTTATCATCAACAATGGTAAGAAAATACTTGTAACCATCTACTGATTCTATGGAAAAAGGACCCCAAATATCTAAATGAACTAGGTCAAAAGGTGAACCAGAGATGTTATTATTGAATACAAAAGGTAAGCGTTTCTGTTTTGCTAGATGACAGATTTTACAATGAGAAAGATCTGTTGTTTTATTAAGAGAAAGTTCTTTAGAAATAGTCTTTATTCTTGGTAAAGATGGATGACCAAGTCTCTGATGCCAAAGGGATGTATCAGCATGCAGAGTATTGCAAGAATGGATAGAAAATGTGTTTCCCAGAATGTAGAGTCCATTAATGAGATTAGCCTTCCCAATCATCCCCTGAGTATGGTCCTGAATAAGGCAAGATTCAGGAGTAAATAAAAGGGTGTATTCATGTGTTTGGAAAAGAGCACTGACGCTCAGTATATTGAAAGAAATGGAAGGTATGTAAAGCACATTGGTCAGAATAATGGACTCAGACAGTTTGACAGTACCAGAAATGTTGATGATAACACTATGACCATTTGGAAATTTTACTAATGTAGGATCAATTGCTGATATGTTACTGAATAATGATTTATTTGAACAAACATGAGTGCTAGCTCCAGAGTCAATTATCCAATCATCCTTATAAGGATCAGTAGGCCAAGTATGATGCAGTGAAAAACATATGACAGAGTAAATGTAAGAATGTATACCAGATGAATTGGATGTTTCAGTAGCTCCATTTTCAGTAATGGTAGGTCCATTGAACTGTAGTTTGGCTCCTATTTGAGTGTAGATTTTCTGAAGTTGTTCTTGTGATATCTGACTTATATCAATTGGTAAAGAAGACTGATCTATTTTATTTGTTTCTGCAACTACACTTGCAATCATACCTGATGTCTGATTATTCCTTCTATGAAGTGGAGGTCTAGAAGAAATCTGATTTTGAGGATATACTGGTCTAGATCCTTGATTAAAAGATCTAGGAACCTGAGATTGTCCATATCCCGGTGGAAAACCATGCAATTTGTAACATTTGTTGACTGTGTGACCATACTTACCACAGTGAGTGCAGAGAGGTGGAGGTGCTCTTGGCCTGTATTGTCCTCCAGTGACTGCAGCAACATGTGTAACAGAATCTTGATCATAAGAAACGGCATGTGAGGTCTGATAAACTGCAGATTCTGAAACTATAGTAGGCTTGACCAACTTCTGTTGCTCATGCTACAGCACTAGATTGAAAGTCTTTTTCAAATTTGGTAGAGGATCCATTAGTAAAATCTGTCCTCTTGTTACATCAAAACTGTCATTTAATCCAAAAAGCAATTTGATAACAAAACTTCTTTCAAACAGTTTATACCAACGTTTGTCAACTCCACATGAACAATTTCCACATGTGCAGATAGGAGAAATTTGTGCAGCCTTGAGATCTTCCCATACTGTAAGCAGCTTAGTAAAATAGGCAGAAACTGACAGAGATCCTTGACGTATATTTTGTAAAGATTGTTCTATATTGTATAATTTTGGAGCATTATTCTGGTGAAATCTTTCCTCAATATTTGTCCACATTTCATGAGCCGTATTGATGTATAAACAACTTGCTGCAATATCTTTTGAAACTGATGCAAGAATCCAAGAACATACCACATCATTGCATCTTGACCATGCTGTAGCATCTGCATGCCCTGTATCTGGCTTTAGAAGTGATCCGTCTACAAAACAGAGTTTATTTCTACCATTTAACGCCATGGTGATTGAGCGTTTCCAGGAATTAAAGTCTTCATGACCTGTAAGTCTATCTGAAACAATCAGCATGTTCATCTGATCATTTGATCCAAGATGATATGGATTATCATACGAATCTGTATTTCTAGGTGCCATTTTGTAACTTCAAAAGAAAAAAAAAAACTGAATTGCAATCCAAAAGAATAGAGAATCAAAGAGTAAGAATCAATTGGAACGGAAACGTGATTTTGTGCTCTGATACCATATCAAAAGTATTCAAGAAACTTAAAGTTTTTCCGGGAAAAACTTAAAGAACAAGAAGGAGATCAAGAATGTAAAACTGAATAATTCTCTCATATTAATTTTTTTTTGGTTACATGCTGAGGTTTTATAGACTTTGTCCTCAACTAACTTTTAACAAACTTTTGGCGGGTAAAAATAAAAATGAATTCCGAGTCGCGTCCCGAATTGCCTAGGTCGCGTCTCATCCTTGATTTTGTTCATCGCGTCTCGAGTCTCCGGTTATGTCTTCGGGTCGCGTCTCGATCTTGTTCCTCGCGTCTCGAGTCTCCGGTTACGTCTTCGGATCGCGTCTCGATTCTTCGCATTTCATCGTCTTTGTCCTGGCGTCTCAGCGTCTCGACATCTTGGCGTCTCGACGTCTCAGGTCGTGTTGTCTTGGCATCTCTGCGTCTCGAGTCTTCCAGCTACTCCATCCAGTCTTTGTCTCGGCGTCTCGGGTCTTCCAGCTGCGCATACATAATCTGATAAAATAAACAACTTCATCTAAATCATTTTTCATCCTATTTTGGAAGATAAAAAAAAAGTGATAAAATGCAACATCTCTATTATCAAAGTTTCAAAACCTCTTTTTCCACCTATCTTTCCTACTTAAACATTTGGTTTCTACTTACACATTTGGTTTCACATGTGTCCACTTTTAAAAAAATGTTTGATTAAAATCAATTTTTATAAACAATATTTTATTTTTTTAATAATTGTATGAGATATATCTTTCCATAGTCTTTTCAACTTTTTGACAGAGGTGACAATATGGACATGATTCACATCAGTGAATACATGTGTATATATATTATTTATATGTACGTATAGATTAATGTAGAATCACGTGTGTGTATCTATGATATTGTGGCCTTGCATTGCTGATCAATGACAATGCCACCATAGAGTTGTTTTGTCTTGAAGCACAAGTGGTCAGAAAAGGTTCAAAATTAAAATTAAATAATTGTATAAATTTTTATTATTGTTTATTTTTAAAAAAGATATGTTTTGGGTGGCTACCTAATGGATCTTTGTCCAGATGCGACCGATGATTTGTCCACTTTAATATCGCTCGTTATTTTAATTATATTTTAGCTTTTTTTTTTGGTATTGCTAATCGCTAGAGACCAATCACCGACAAAATTAATTAAAATGTTTTCTAGTAATATGATATAATGTCTTGATTCATGTGTTTTTGTAATGGTTAGTGATATATCGGTCGTATTTTTATTTTTATTAATGATAAACCCCAGTATGATTTATTTAAGAAATCAATGATCTTATATTCAGAAAGGGTTCAATATTATACGATATGATATGAATAATCTAATTTATAAATAAAATTCAATTTATCCAATTTATATACAAATTTATAGTCCACCGTTTTAAATACACGTGTTATGTCAGAAATCATTGATTCATATAATTTATATGTTAGTTTGTAGTCTATCATGGTTATAATGAACTCTAACAGTATATGTTCATGATTATGATAATATAGTGTATATTTTAAACTATTTTATAACAAATATCGTATAAATTTGAAAAATGTGAAGTTCTATATGTAATTGTATAATTTTGAAATGTTTGAGACTTACCTATTTATTCATGTATCCATAATAAATAATTTTATTAAATTTACATCGCTGTGTATCTTTTGAAATATTAAGATTTTTACCCATTTTCATTAACAGAGCGAGAGATTTTATCCTCTTTTAGGCGATAAATGGACGAAAATGCCCTGCAGCGTCACGACAAAAAGACTAATCAGTCCCACTTCTCATCTCCAGAAATCCTGAACCCCAAACCCATGTGCTTGCCTGCCGGTGACCAAAACACAGGCGTCCTACACAAAAAATACCCTTTTAGAGAGAGAATATAAATCTTACCCTTTAGAGAGAGAAAGTCTTAATTTTTTTCTTTTTTAATTATCATATTCCGCATAGGATTCCACGAATTTGGACTCTTTCCAATTTTACCCCTCCCTTTGTTTTGAGGTCACACGTGTACGGTTACGATGTAATAGATCACACGTGTGATATTTGATCGTTGTAAGTGTACATCGATGCACGAGTCACACAGTTGTGTCGTATTTGAAGGGTGACCCGCGCCTGATTGACGGACGTTAACGACGTTAGTCTTTATATTTAACGGTGAAATTATTTCGAAGTAAACTAATAATTTAGATATTATTACAAAATAAAACGATAATTTATATATTATTGTAGAATAATATAAAAATATTCTTATAATTTTTTATATCATTGTAAATATTATGATAGTTTAGATATTATGTAGAATAATATAAAAGTAATATTTATATAAGTCTAATATTATGAAATAGTTTGATAATTTATTAAAAAACTAATTTATATATTTTTACGAAATTTTCTTTAAAAAAATAGACACTATAAAATGGAAATAGATATCTGAAAAATTTAGAAAAATTCATATATGTGATAGTTAAAATTATTAAATAAATATTTTATATGGTTGTATATTTCACAATTGATAAAAAATATAGGATATAAAAAAAAAGTTAAATAATAAAACAAGAAAGAACAAGCGACCAGAGGATTAGAGCATAAGAATCTTTGTCTTGTAATAAAAATAACATTTGTTTTTGTTTGGATAATAATAAACGTGGATGAGATGCCAAGTTGGCTCTGATTCAGATTCTTCTGTTATCTCATCTCTTATGATTCCTTTAATTTTTACCGTTTACTATAGAGAATGATTATTAGTTTATAGTATGGTAATATTGGACGTACGTTTTCACAAAATAATAATATTATGTTCTATTAATTTATATTAATTATAATATAAATTTTTAGATTTACACGTACATATACATATTTAGATAAAATTTAAATTGGATTTTAGGTTATATTTATATTAGATTCAAAATATTTATAATTATATCAAAGACTCGTCAACAATTTTTTAATGACAAATCTTTATTGGCGATTATATTGTGTAGTTGTATAAGATATCAATAAGATAATATCAAATATAAATGCTAAAATTTTTATTTATATTTGAAAGATTTTGTGGTCCAAGTCAGATGCGAAATTGTTGTTTCATCGCTTATCATCCTTAAAATGAAAATCAAATCGAGTTAGTCAATAAAACCTTGTTGAATGTTTTTATGTGGAATTTCTATACAATAAAACAATTTATAATGTTGTTTAAATTTATCTTTTGAAATTGTAGGATTACAATTCATGACTCGTTTGCATCTAGTTCTTTATTAATATCAGTCCATAGTAATTGTGATGAAAAAATAGTTGAATTTATGAAACAAATCTATGAAAAGATGCACATAAATATCAAAAGCCGAACAAAACAATACGTTAAACATGCAAAAAAAGGTGTAAGAAGGTTGTGTTTCGGCATGCAGATTTTGTGTGGATAATACGAATAGAGATGTCAATGGGTTGGATTGTATCAAACCCATTAAAATATAATGGCTTTTATAAGATGACATGTTAAACGAATTTATATATATATATATAAATTAAAATTTTGTATTATATATTTTTTTATCATTTAACATTTATAGTGTACATATTTATAATAGATATTATAATTAATGTTTCAATATTCAAAACAATAATTTATAAAAATAAAATTCATGATGTATATATTAAAAACATTTTATATAATCGTCAAATTTTCATCTTAATATATCAATAGTTAAAACGATAATTCGTGAAAATAAATTTTTTAACAAACATCAATAGAAATTTTTAATCCATGAAAATAATTTTTTAACAAACACTACTATAAATTTTTAGTTTGTTGAAAAATTTTAAACTTTTCAACAAACGATAATTCATGAGGAGGAGGTGTTTTTTTTTTAATTTTTCTATTTTTTATTTTTTTTATTTTGGAAAAAGTTTCAGACGGAATTATCCGTCCGTCCGAATTTTTATATTTAAATATTCAAAATAAAAAATAAAAAGTATTAAAAATATAATATATTTAAATTAAAACAAAAATATATCGATTATTTGACCGACCGGAGAATGAACGAGTGGCCGGACAGAAGGAGCGAGCGAATCAAAACGGTGAGAGTGAATATGTGAACAACGATAAAGATATGGAGATATGAGCTAACGAGTTACATGAGTAAAACCCATTAAAATTAATCTAATTGGATTTTACACCCAATTAATCCATTTAATGTTATTCATATTTAACAAAGATCCATATATATTTTAAATGAATTGGATTGGGTTAATCTATTAAACTCAACCCAAATTGACATCACTAGATACGGAATGATAGATTTCCACAACAACACACGTTAAAACTCATGTCACGAGGAGACGACTCTTTCAAAGTACTTGAATGCATCGACGATAACATCAACATGATCAAATTACTAGTTGAGTAAAATGTTAGTTTTAATTTCAATGCCGTTGACCTAACTCATTTTTATGTAAACAACGATCCTGGTTTTAGATATTTTTTATTAAGGTGAAAATGATCGAGATGAGATCTGACACATAGCACAAAACACACAAGAGCTATAGCAAAAAGGCTTCAGAGTTTGTTCACCCACATGGTCGTTGCACATCGAAGCATATTGGTTCAAGCATGTGTGACCTTATTATGGGTAGAGGAAATCGAGTTAGATCGTCTGGACGAACAAACATCAATCGAGCATGTCTTGCTTGGTCGAGCATCACTATGTCTGACCTCGAGAGAATCATTTGTCTCAATTACCACTCGAGGAACATCAACCGCTCGTCCCGAGCAACTTTGTATTTGACTCGAATGAAATCATTATCTAGTTCCATATGAAGAATATCTTGCACTCAACTGAATGAGCAAGTCCATTCCGAGCGATTTCATTATTTCAAAGGCATCCATGGAATTGTCGAGAACCTTTAAGCTAGCATGTTCATGTTTGACCTAATATAGATATGAATTTTAAGATTTTCTTGTTTGAACGAGTCCTAAACGATGTGTTTTGATTTTTTTTTATTTTTCTATTTATGCATTATGAACTTATGACAAGCCATTGTTGATCAATTTTATCCAAGTTTCATGAGAGGCTTTTTTTTTGCTAATTATCAAATAATTAGCTAAACGATTATTAGATTTGAAATTTAAGTGTGCAACAATCTATTAACACTAAATAACCAGTGTGGTGGTGTCATCACATTGATTGGGGGTTCTAAAATTGCGTTGAAGCAAGATTTGAGATGTTCAATATTGACAAACAAATTCTATATTTGATCTCGAGGTATTATAGAATATTAATTATTCATCTTATCATCATATTCACAATAATGACGATCTAGATTCTTATCGCCTCCCTTTTGTTGTAGACGGAAGAGAAGAGAAAGGAGTCATTCGTGTCAAGACCCACCGAGCAAAAAAAGGGCTAAGTGTCGACGGTAACCCTAAGAAATACATAATCGGTGGAATACTTGAGATATCAATGCATCACTTAACAAATCTTATATATATATACACTTACGATTCTCTAATTAAACTTTTAAACAAAAAATCACATTTTTTATGTTTTTTGTATTATATCTAATATATGGTGTGAAAACAATTTTTAAAAATAATTTTACTGAATTTTAAACACATAGAGAAGATTTGGAAATGATTGAATTTAATTGTAGGCCTGAAATTACTCAGGCATCAAAATTTAACAATCAAACAATTGCAACTAGCAAATGGCATAATGGAAATCTTTGGTTTACGTAGGGGCAAAAGGGTAAAAACAGGAGATCAAACGAAGAAAGCCCCACAAGCTCACGGGAAACCAAAACATGCAAATATAACAAAATTCCCACTTCGTCATTATTGATAATTAAAGCGGTTTGACATTTGTGGGAAGAAAAGGGATTTAATGTATAAAATGAGTGTAATAATAATAAGTAAGAAAAATTAAATTATGATTGGCAATAAAACACATTCGTTTAGTGTTCTGTAATTTGGAAAAAAAACATGAAAGCCTGTGGGTGGAATCCTATTTATTTTTCCATAATCCTAATATAAATTATTCTATTTACAATTATGTGATGACACTTAGAAAAAATTGAAAAAAAGTTAAATTTCAATATGAATTAGTTTAATTGATTTGTATAAGACACATAATGTGTATTTTACTCCATATTTGAATCAAAATATTAGAAAGATATTAAAATTGATTGAATCGGGATTAAAAAATACAAAATCGTAAAATTACATAATTTTTTTTTCTCAATATATAAAAAAGGCTGAAACTTTCATCAATAAAGGAACGATTTTATAGGATTGAAAAAAAGCTTTTTTGTTCATTAATTTTTGTAAATATTAATTAATCGAGGGGGAGAAAATAAGCGAACAAAAGTAAGTAATTCTTAATGGGATTAATTAATTGGTTAAAAAAATGGGGGAGGGAAAGTGATAAGAGAGAGAAAGTGGAAGCTTTTCAAGTAGAGAGAGAGAGAGAGAGAGAGAACTGGGAAAGTTTGGATTTTGATCTGTCTGGTTGGGTTTTTGTGCAGACGAAATCAGACCCACCTCCAAGCTTGTCTCGATTAACAACATTGTCATTGTATTCTTCGATTTTCTTCTTTTTTTCTCATGATTTCTTTGTTTTAAGTTCTTCGTAGCTCAGTGTGTTGTTCATATTAGGAAAGTGAGGGTTTTGGGGTTCTTCTAGTGTGTTTTTCTGGGTTAATACGATGGTGAGTGCGGTGCATTTTAGCACGGGGAGGTTAACAAGAGGGTTTTTAGTGTGTTTTTGGCTTTGTGAGCTGATTTCGTTATCCTACGCCGCGAGGTTTAGCGCTTCAAGGCAGAAGTTTGAAGTGCAGAAGCACTTAAACAGGTTGAATAAACCTGCTGTTAAAACCATTCAGGTTCAGAATCTTTCCTCTCTTTGTGATTTTTCAAGATTTTATTTAAGATTTAATTCAGTGTTTTGTTTTTGATCTGTTGGTTTGATGAGAAAATGAAGGAAAATCTGATAATAATCATGGTCTTATCATTCCTGCAAAAGGAAGGAAAAGCGGAGAATAAGCATGGGCTGATCAGTCCGGCTTGCGCTCGCATACTACATGATGATTTACTTTACTTTTTTGTGAACTCATTGAAACAATAAGTGTATCATGTTCCAAGATTTGGTGAAGTTACTGTAATAATGAAAAGCTTTGTCATTTTCTTACTAACATGACTGTGTATCAATGCCGGAAGCCTGTAACTTTTCTCCCGATTTACTTCTGGGTCTTAAAATCACTTGCTTTAAACCCTAATTGAAGCCAGGAGGGTCAGTAGATAGGAATTTTTTCTAGGGTTTGATTCTGATATTGAAAGTCTTAGTTTTTCTTCTCAGAATGGCAAAAAGTTTGATGATTGTAATGATTTTTTTTTTTCATAAATTTACTTTTTTACTTCCTCGTGGTTAAACAGAGCCCAGATGGTGACATGATCGACTGTGTTCATATGTCAAAGCAGCCAGCTTTCGATCACCCTTTCCTCAAAGATCATAAGATTCAGGTCATAGCAAAAAGATATCAATATGAAACTTCACTTGTTCTCTTGTATGTATTCTAATGCTGATATATATATATATGTATGTATGTATGTATATTCGCTGTGTTTCTTCAGATGAGGCCTAATTACCACCCTGAAGGGCTATTTGAAGACAATAAGGTATCTACAAAACCAAAAGAGAAAACAAACCCTGTCCGACAGTTATGGCACAAATATGGTAAATGTCCTGAAGGAACAATTCCGATAAGGCGAACAAAAGAAGATGATGTCTTAAGGGCAAGTTCCGTTAAGAGATATGGTAAGAAGAAGCGTCGAACCATTCCCGTGCCTAGATCTGCAGAGCCTGATCTGATTAATCAAAACGGTCATCTGGTGAATACAATGCACTATGTTTCATGTTTACATTTTCATCAATTTTTACCGCTTTCTTGATCTGAAATCCATATATATTCGTTTCTTGGATATTGTACGAGATTAGCACGCCATAGCTTATGTAGAAGGAGGTAAATATTTTGGAGCCAAGGCGACTATTAACGTGTGGGAGCCAAAGATTCAACAACCGAACGAATTTAGTTTGTCACAGATTTGGATTCTCGGTGGTTCATTTGGCGAAGATCTTAACAGTATTGAAGCTGGTTGGCAGGTGTGGCATTACGATCGTGCTTGTATTCTTTTGCGAATTCAAGTATATGATTTGTTTACGAAACCCTTTTTAATGTTTTTCGGTATTTTAACGTCTGTCCAACAGGTTAGCCCGGATCTATATGGAGACAATAATACTCGACTCTTCACTTATTGGACCGTAAGAATCTTTAAAACTTGTATTAGCACGAGAATTTAGTTGAATGCAACGTGAATGGCTCATCTTTATTATTATTACGAACTATTTGCAGAGTGATGCGTATCAAGCTACAGGTTGCTACAATCTTCTTTGCTCGGGTTTTATTCAGATTAATAGCGAAATAGCAATGGGAGCAAGCATCTCTCCAGTCTCTGGATATCGTAATTCTCAGTACGATATCAGTATCCTTATATGGAAGGTAAAAGAAAGTCAAAACGATCACAAATTACGTAATAATCAATGTGTTTGGTGCATCAAAAGCATTTTTTGGAATAGAAAAAGAAATCTCGACCATCTTCGCTAACTCGATAGATCTAAACTAAATAAAGTAACACAATATGTGGGCAATTGAATGTATCTTAAGGGTCTTCACAATGTAAAAAAAGATTCTGTTATGATAAATTGTCCCACATCGGCTAAAACATGAACTTTGGGACTCATATATAGTATTGGACAATCCTAAACTCTTGAGCTAGTTTTCGGGATTAGTTAGACCTAAATCCATATGTAACATGATATCAGAACCAAGTTCGTCCTGATTTTGAATATATATATAAACCAAGCCTGTACGATAAATTGTCCCACATCGGTTAGAACATGAACTTTGGAACTCATATATATAGTACTAGACAATTCTAAACTCTTGAGCTAGTTTTTGGGATTAGTTAGTCCTAAACCCATATTTAACATGATATCAGAACCAAGTTCGTCCTGTTTTGAATATATATATAAACCGAGCCTGGACGTGAGGGGAGTGTTATGATAAATTGTCCCACATCGGCTAAAACATAAACTTTAGGAATTCTTTTGGGATTAGTTAGGTTCATGTCCATACTTAAAAGATTCTATTTTTGGTGATCTTCTTGTTGCAGGATCCAAAGGAAGGACATTGGTGGATGCAATTTGGAAACGATTACGTTTTAGGGTATTGGCCATCGTTCCTTTTCTCGTATTTAGCAGATAGTGCATCGATGATTGAATGGGGAGGTGAAGTCGTTAATTCAGAATCAAACGGTCATCATACTTCAACACAAATGGGTAGTGGTCATTTCCCCGAAGAAGGCTTTAGCAAATCAAGTTACTTTAGGAACATTCAGGTTGTTGACAGTTCAAACAACCTTAAAGTACCAAAAGGGCTCGGAACATTCACAGAGCAATCTAATTGTTACGATGTTCAGACGGGTAATAACGATGATTGGGGTCATTACTTCTATTATGGAGGTCCTGGTAAGAACCCTAATTGTCCATAAACGTCGGCTCGATCTTTGTTTATCTCTTCCTGTGAATTCATCTGTTTCCTTTGTAGTTTTAGTAGGATGGGTAAAAAATGAAGACTCTCTCTATGTAAGTAGATGGAGAAAACAAGTTTGGCCTTTTAAGTTTCTTGAAAATTCATAGAAACTTGGGTCCTTAGTGAAATTTTACTGTCTCCTTTGTAATGTGATATGTTTTTATTACTTGTATTGTTGTCTTTGTAGTAATGTCTTTACAAGTGAAATGCACTTTTCACTTTTCACCCCCTCTATTTGATTATTCAAGTTTTTGAAAAACTTGATTTGAATTGGATCTAAATGTTTTTCGGTTTTCGTTTCGGGTTTTGGAGTAATGAGATTGAAAAAATTCGAAGTAAAAATAATTTTGGATAGTTCGAGTAATTAAGATTAAGTTATTCGGATCGATTTATTCAGTTACTCTAGTAATTTTGGACGATGAGTTTGGATAATAATTTTTTTGAATTTATGTTTGGATTTTGGGGTTAGGGATATAACAATTCGAAATGAATTATTAAAAGATTTTTAATCGGATCAAATTCGACCAAATTTTATAGATAATTCATTTTAAATATAAATCGAATAATTTAGATTTCGATTTAGGTTTGGTTGAGTAATTTGAAATACTTGGCCTATTAAAAGATTGTGTTGAAACATTTGAAATTTACTTAGCATTTATAATGTAATTACAATATTATAAAAAATAAGGGTTTTAAAATATAAAGTCGATAATATGAGTAAACTTTACAATGTAAATACAAAATCAGCATGTGATTTCACTTTTGACATTTTGGTATTGTTGTAATTACAAAACCTAAAAAAAAACATTTGTTAATAATTATAATTTTCACCTCAACGTCCCTAAATTCATGGGCTTTTTTACTTTTGCCTTTTCCTTTTTGGAAGAAAGAGTCTAAAAGCCACTCATATATATTTAAAGGAAATGAGGTTTAATCATATATGTAAAATCATTTGCATGTGGGTTAATCATATTTTATCATACATTATTCATTAATAAAAATTTTAAAATAATTATCAAAATGATTAATTTGGTCGATAAATGGATAATACAAACGATTGTTTTATCCTACATTCATATTTATATTTATCGATTTCAAATTACAGAAAAATATAATATAATACACCAATATTTTTTTAAATATAAAAAATAAATTAAATAATGAAAAAAACACATTTCTTTAGACAACACACGTTTTCTTTTATTAATTTATATATCTAATTTTGGGAAACTAAATTTGTTCTTTTAGATGTTTTGTGAACTAACTTTGACTTATTAAGCTTTGGAAAAAATAAGAAAACATTTTATTTTTGAAAATCTTTAAGTATGTTTGTTGAATGTTTTGAAATCTGTGACAAAGACATCGGTCTTTCTCCACTTTTTCTGCTTTTTGAGCTTTGAGCATGTAACCTGAAATTACATATATATTTTTTTAATTTTTTTATATAATAAAATAAAAATGCAGGATTAGGTATAACTTTTTTTTATTATTTGCTACATGACTTGCATTATTAATTAATAATTTCTTCTCAAATTCAAATGTTTTGGTATTGTGCACAGTGAATCTGTATCAAACATTTTGAATTTCCAGATCTATCTTTTGGATAATATAAGTTTATAATTTTTTTCAAAAAATATTTAAACGTCCAATTTTTTAAGTGGTATAACTCTTTAATTTCTAATATAAAAACTCTAAATTTTCAATTTTTTTCTCTACCTATATCCGAAAACTTTTTGAAAATAATTTTAGAAAAATTATGTCAGTTACTGTAAAAAGTTCAGAGCAAAAATTCACCGAATATCACAAACTCTGTCAAAAAATATTCATCAGTTTTCATTTTAATAATTATTATCGGGGCGTGTACCTACGCGCGGATATCCGAGAGTCGGGTGTAATATTCCTCCGGACAGAGACATTTAGCTCTTTTTACATTTTTTTCCTCACTCAAATTAAAAAAAAAAGCTTCGAGCTTTTTACTTCACAAGTTCACACGCAGAACTGGTAGGGTTTTACTTCCGTTTATCCTGAGAAATTCTCAGATGTGATAAAAGAATTCCAGGAAAATTCCTGATAAATTAGGCAACAAAATCGTAAAGGGAGCGTAATTTCTGTTCTTCAAGCTTTGACAGTAACCCTAACTTGGTTTATTGCTCTTTCCTCTCTGTAACTACAGTCCGATTATCTGCGGAAAAACCCTAGTCACGACCCCTAAATCTGTATTAGAGATGACTCATTTTGCGCAGGTTTTAAGCTTTTCGATTTGGAAATGACTTCTTTGCGTCAAATTCGCCATCATGCCATTGCCCATTGAGCTCATTTTAATCTAGTAGGTATTAAAACCCATTTCTCTGTGGCATTTTCTTGATTTAAGTGGTTGTTTGTTGATTTCAGTTGCACATTTTCTCTTTTTCTGCGGAATCTTGAGGCTTTAGCTTATTCGCTCTGAGAATTTGACGTTCCAGTTGCATGCTGATGTAGGCGGGAGAAGAAGCCATGGAAGGGGGTGATCGAGGAATCTTACTGTCTTGTGTGATTTCCGGTACCCTTTTTGCGGTTTTCGGTTCGGGCTCTTTCTGGATACTTTGGGCAGTTAATTGGCGTCCATGGCGGCTTTATAGGTAACTTTCCTTTTGCTTGAGCATTTCCTTACGTCGTTATGTTCTAAAACTTTACCTGTTATACATTTCATTTGATTGCCGAATGGAAGGGTTATATTTTCTGCAGAACATTGATATAGATGCCAAATGAACCCTAGTTAATTCAATGCTTTTGGGATGCCTTATGTTTTGCAGCTGGATATTTGCTAGAAAATGGCCAAAAATATTGCAAGGTCCTCAGCTTGGTGCATTATGTGGGTTTCTGTCTCTTTTTGCATGGATGGTGGTGGTTTCCCCGATCTTGATCCTTATCGCATGGGGTTCCTGGCTAATTGCGATACTAGATCGAGATATAATTGGTCTTGCTATAATAATGGCTGGAACAGCGCTTTTACTAGCATTCTATTCGATCATGCTTTGGTGGAGAACACAGTGGCAAAGCTCACGTATGTTTACAACAATTGTTGCTTTCTGTTTTTGTTTCATATAAATCAACATTTTAGGATAGAATACATAGTTTCAAATGCTTTATCATCAAAATTTGGGGTTGTAAGGGCTATAGTGAGTGTCTAGATATTGTGGTCACTTGTCCCTTTGGATTCATAGCTGTCATGGTGTTGTAAGGTTGATATTGTTGAACCAGGGAATTTTCAATGCAATTGATGAAAAAAGGTCATAATACGAGAGCAAATGAAGTTTGGGATGTAAGATTGCATGTGTTGGTGAACATTCCAGGCTCTCACCAGTTAGTTGTCTTGAATGTACCTTTTAGCTTGTTTCTTACATTGTCATCTGGTTTAACAGGTGCTGTTGCTTTACTTCTCCTTCTTGGTGTTGCATTACTTTGTGCATATGAACTTTGTGCTGTCTATGTGACGGTTGGGGCACATGCATCCGAGCAATATTCTCCTTCTGGTCTCTTTTTTGGTGTATCTGCAATCGCCTTGGCAATCAATATGCTTTTCATCTGCCGAATGGTATTTAATGGTAAAGCATTCTCAATCTTTACTTGGTTAGTATCAATTTCATTATTACATGCAGTTGTGGTATTGGTTAGCTCATCTGTTATCCTCCATTGATACTTCACTATCACGCGAATTGAGAATGAATAGATTGACTATTGGTTTTAAATTTCTTGTCATATCTAAGTTGTTTTAATTGGTTGACTCTTCCATTGTCACAGGGAATGGGTTAGATGTGGATGAGTATGTAAGGAGAGCTTACAAATTTGCCTATTCAGATTGTATTGAGGTAGGTCCTATCGCTTGCTTACCTGAGCCGCCTAATCCCAATGAATTATATCCGCGTCAAACCAGCAGGCAAGTTCATTTCACTCTTTACTGGGATATCATTGACTTCGTTTACTTGATGTCTAAGAATCTTTGGTCTTGGATTTTGCTTGAATAGAAAAGGAATGGTGATTGTCACTGTTTCACTACAATTGTTGTTTTAGCATCCTATTTAATGGTCAATCTTGAATAGTGTGACTTTTGTTAGAAACTAGCCGGATAGACAACTTCTTCAGTTGTCGACGGCGGTAGGTTAGAACACACACAAAAACACAGAAAATGGAAAAGGTGCTGTAACATACATTTTTTTCTGTATGCTTAGTATTGATTAAATAGATAGTGATAAGGAAACAAATGACATGGAAACTAATTATGTCCTATGATTAGGGAACTAAATCACAGCCACAAAATCAACCCACCCTAATTAGCTAGTGTCTAAGGAAAGTAAATCGCTAGAATCAAGCACAAGGTTTATTCCTACAATCTCCTCCTAAGCCTTGTGTCCACCGTTGATGTTCGATGAGTCCGATTTTCCCGTGTAGCTCTTGAAACTTGGATTTTCCAAGCGCCTTCGTCCAAATGTCGCTCAGTTGATCTTCGCTTCTGATGAACTCCACATCAATCAGGCCTCCCTCTGCAGCCTCCTAGACGAAGTGATATTTTACTCGAATATGCTTACTTTGCCCGCGGAGAACTGAGTGTTTGATCAAAGCAATGGCAGGCTTATTGTCCACCCTCAAGCTTCTTCAAGTTTGGAGCTGTGTTCCAGACGAAAACGATGCTACCAAACGTTCTAAGGTGGTGCACTGCCGGCTTCTTCCTGTGCCACGTCTCGAATGGTGTCATGCCGTTCACTCTTTGTTGGACAGCGGTTGAGGATATACAGTGCTGTGTTCACGACCTCGCCCCAAAACCACCCCGGCAGCCCTTTCGCCTTTAGCATGCTCCTCGCCGTTGACACCATCGCCCGTTCCGCCGCTTGACCACACCGTTTTGTTGCGGACTGTACGACGCGGTATACTGGCGCAATATCCCTTCTCCCGCGCAGTACTCCGCGAACTCGATTGAGGTGAATTCACCACCACGATCAGTCCGGAGTCCTCCCAACTTCAGCCCGGATTTTGCCTCTGCCTGAGTTTGGAGCTCTTTGATGGCAGTGGCGGCACGATCCTTCGAAGGAATTGTTGCTACCCACATGTAACGGTTGAAGTCGTCAACGAGCAACAAGAAATACTTGTTGTCGCTTGGGCTTGCTGGTGTGATCTACCCGCACAGATTGCCGTGCACGAGCTCCAGACGCCTCTCTACGCGGTGTTCTCCCATCACCGGAAATGTGGCGCGTCTTTGCTTGTCTGCCAGACAAGCATGCAAAGTTGATCCACCTTCCCGAGCTCCGGTAGGCCGCGCACCAGCTCCTCTCGAGCCAATTTCGGGAGTGTCGCCATGTTGACATGGCCGTAACGCTCGTGCCAACGCCATGCCACCTCGTCGCCGCGCGCACGCACCGTTAAGCACATCGGTGTTGCCATGTTAATATGACGTAGGTACTGGCGATTGGCCTCCCGCGTCACCCTTGCCAGCAGCTGTCCACAAGGCTCCCGAATCCGCATCACGCCGGTGTCGATCTCAATTGTGAAGCGGACCTCATTGAGTTGGCCTAAACTCATAATGTTTGTCGTCAGTCGGGGAATAAAGTAGACCCCGACAAACGACCAGAGCTCTCCATTCTTGCACTTGAAGACAATGCTGCCCCGCCCCTCAATTCGTATCACCGAGTCATCGCCAAAGCGCACGGTTCCGCGCACCTCCGGATCTAGCTCCGAGAAGGCAATTCTGGACCGGTCATGTGATTGGATGCCGTGGAATCCAGAACCCACGTCTCGGCCTCCGTCTCCTAATCTTCTCTGAGCTGCGTGAACACCTTCTCTTCGTGGATCTCGATCTCAGACACAGACGACGCCTGCCCGGATCGTTCGCTAAGATGCTAGTGTGATGCTTCCTCTGACACTGGATCTGCCCGGTTGAACAGTGCGATGGGGGAGCACTTTGCCAGGCAGAGTAGCCTCCTCATCTTGCACCGTATGGGTCTGCTCCTTCGGTTTCGACCGACACTGTTAGGCCCAATGACCCAACTTCCCACAATGGCGGCATTCGTCAGTGGGCTTAGATGTGTTTGTCTGTCCCCCGGACGACCCGCTAGCACGCCTACAACTGTGCCCACGTTTGTTGCCTCCTCCCTTGTGCGCACCGCTGCCCCCTTTCTCAGTGTCACGCTTCTTCTGCCGCGCATCCCACTCCTCCTCTGAGGTACACCTTCCCATCGTGCTGTAAGGACGCCGGTGGTTCATTGAGCTCTTCTTCTGCCTCCTGCAGCCGCCCAAAGCGATCTGCGACGGTCATGGTGGACGGATCGAGCAGTGTTTTGATTGCGATCGCAATCTAAGGACGCGGTGGTTCATTGAGCTCTTCTTCCGCCTCCTGTAGCCGCCCGGTGAAATCTGCGACGGTCATGGTGGACGGATGTAGCCGCCCGGTGAAATCTGCGACGGTCATGGTGGACGGATCGAGCAGTGTTTTGATTGCGATCACAATCTGCTTGAACCGAGGGGGGAAGACTTTGCAGCATCTTCTCCATGATCTCCCTTTCTTTTACCTCATCGCCCAACGTGTTGAGGTGTGTCGCCATGCTATTTAGGCGCAGCGCGAACTCTTCCACGATTTCGCTGTTGTTAAACGTGGCAAGGTTGAATCTCTTGCGCAGTTGCTGCGCTGTCGATTTCTTCTCACGATCATCACCGATCCATATGGTGGCGATCGCATCCCAAGCTTCCTTACGTCTCGTTGAAACCTATGGTCGACACCATCTCGGGGGGCACTACTCTCATCAACACGTCGAGTGCCATCATCTCCTCCTGCTCTTTGACAGTACCTTGGTCGATAGCTTTCCACAGTGCTCGAGCCCTCAACTTGAACTTCATCATGAGCGCCCAGTCGGAGTAATTGGTCTTGGTGAGGACATGGTAGCTGCTTCCGGTTCTCACCTCACGAATCACTCGTTGGACTGTGGCGCCCTTGGTTTTGTCGTCCCCCATGGTCCTTGGAAGAACACGCTCTGATACCACTTGTTAGAAACTAGCCGGATAGACATCCGTCAGTTGTCGACTGGCTGTAGGTCAGAACACACACACACAAAAACGTTGAAAATGGTGCTGTTACAGATAGCTTTTTCTGTATGCTTAGTATTGATTAAATAGATAGTGATAAGGAAGCAAATGATATGGAAACTAATTATGTCCTATGATTAGGAACTAAATCACAACAAAAAAATCAGCCCACCCTAATTAGCTAGTGTCTAAGGAAAGTAAATCGCTAGAATCGGGCACAAGGTTTATTCCTACAACTTTGCTTGCCATCTTTATCATATGTGCTTATGTTAATCATTTTCATCCATTGCCCATTTGTTTTTTAAAACAATATTCTATATTGATATTCTTGTCATGATCTTTTGCAGGGCTTCACATCTCGGACTCCTGTACATTGGCTCACTTGTTGTACTTATTGCCTACTCTGTCCTATACGGTCTCACAGCTAGAGAGGCCCGTTGGCTTGGAGGCGTTACTTCAGTTGCAGTTATCGTTCTTGGTAAATATGATTTGTGTTTGAATGTGTTTGTAACAGAAGCAGGTTGTACGGATTATTTCTTGATCTCATCGTCATGCATAATTTTTTTCATGTAGATTGGAATATTGGAGCATGTTTGAATGGGTTTAAGCTTCTTCAGAGTCGTGTTCTGGCGCTATTTGTGGCAGGAGCATCTCGTTTTTTTCTAATATGCTTTGGCATAGATTACTGGTTTGTTCTGGAGTAATTTATTGATCACAGCCTGTTATCTTTGCAGAATGGCAATCATTATCCTTTTTCTGTTGTTTCAGGTACCTGGGGCATTGCATTAGTTACATTTTCGTAGCATCGGTTCTATCAAGTGCTGCTGTTTCCCGGCATTTGTCAGTGACGGATCCATCAGCTGCAAGGAGAGATGCCTTACAAAATACTGTGATCCGTTTGAGAGAAGGTTTTCGTAGAAAGGATCAGAATAGCTCATCAAGTTCTTCTGATGGTTGTGGCTCAAGCATGAAAAGAAGCAGTAGCATAGATACAGGCCAGGAAGCTAATCGTACTGCTGTACAATGCATCACCGATCAGAATAATGTTCTGACAAGAACAGGAAGTTCCTTAGAGGGTATCCACAGTGAAAAGAGCATAGATAGTGGAAGACCAAGCTTGGGTTTACGCAGTAGCTCATATCGTTCTATGGTCCAAGAGCCTGAAGCTGGAATGTCTCCTTATCTGGAGAAAATTTCTGGTCAGAATAACACTCCGGTGGTTAGTTCTAGCAGTGGTCTTGACAGCCAAGGTTATGAGTCGAGTACACCAAATTCTGCCAATAATCAACTTCTGGACATAAATTTGGCATTTGCTTTCCAGGACCGGTTGAATGATCCTAGGATTACATCGATGCTTAAAAAGAAAGCTAAAGAAGGCGACCGTGAACTTACTAGTTTGTTGCAAGATAAGGGGTTGGACCCTAACTTTGCCATGATGTTGAAGGAAAGAAACTTGGATCCGACTATTCTAGCTCTGCTTCAGAGAAGTAGTTTGGATGCGGATAGAGATCATCGTGAAAATGCCAACATTACTGTTATTGACTCGAGCAGTGTTGACAGCACTCTGCCCAATCAGATTTCTTTATCCGAAGAGTTGAGGCTACAAGGGCTAGAGAAGTGGCTCAAACTGTCCAGACTTGTTCTACACCATGTAGCGGGCACACCGGAGAGAGCATGGGGCCTCTTTAGTCTTGTCTTCATTCTTGAGACAATTATTGTTGCTATTTTTCGTCCAAAGACGATTACGATCATAAACTCTAGTCATCAACAGGTTAGTTCCCTCTATGAAAGTTTGGTTGTTTGTTTCTGGTTTTGGTTACCTAGCAATTGGTTGGCACGTTGAAGTCGGTTTACTTGAATCAATAGCCCAGAATTCTTTAGTAGCATTTTTAGTTGGTATATTCTTTCGTTTCTCTGTTAATGTTATATCGTTACCATGTTGCAGTTTGAATTCGGTTTTGCGGTGTTGCTCTTGTCACCTGTTGTCTGTTCAATCATGGCTTTTCTTCGATCACTTCAAGTTAAAGAAATGGCCTTGACATCAAAATCTCGGATGGTATGGTTCCATTCTGGAGTTTGGTACGTTATTGGTCTTTCATGTTTGGTATAGACATTGCTAATACCACATGCTATATTTGTCTTTTCCAGTATGGCTTTGTGGCCTGGCTACTGAGCACTTCAGTTGGATTGTTACTTTCTTTCTTGAGGTACTAGGAATTTGAACGATCTGGTTTTTATTTTACCATCTTTTTTCATGTGGTTTCATATTATGTTCGCATGCCATGAAATGTGCCTTTATATGGTTGTGCTTTATGTTGCAGTAAATCTTCTGTACTTTTGGGAATATCCTTGACTGTGCCTCTCATGGCAGCATGCCTTTCTATTGCAATTCCAATATGGATCCATAATGGTTATCGATTTTGGGTTCCTCGTTTATCCTGTGGTGATCAGACTGGAGACCCACGATCTCCTCGGTTAAAGGTCTGTCGTTTGTCTGACCTGATTTCTAAGACTACCCTTTGTCTGATATATATATTTCTTACTAAATTTTGTTGTTATGTTAGGGAATTGCTCTTTACATTTGTGTCGTGGTATTTGTGGGATCTGTAGTTGCTCTTGGTGCAATTATATCTGCCAAGCCTTTGGATAATCTAAAATACAAGTCCTTTAGCTCTAAGGAGAACTTCTTCATTTCTCCTTACACATCTTCTGTGTACCTTGGCTGGGCAATGGCATCTGGAATTGCCTTAGTAGTTACTGCTGTTCTGCCAATAGTCTCATGGTTTGCGACATACAGATTCTCCCTTTCGTCTGCCATCAGTGTTGTGATATTCTCAGGTAATTCGCGTTGTTTTCAATCTGGCTCTATTCTGAGATGCATTTTTGTTTTTAAAATTGATTCTCTTTTATTTCAACTACATTGTAGTTGTTCTTGTGGCATTTTGTGGGACATCATATTTGGAGGTTGTGAAATCTAGAGATGACCAGTTGCCCACGAAGAGTGATTTTCTTGCTGCTTTGCTGCCATTGGCATGCATTCCAGCATTGCTCTCACTGTGCTGTGGAATGATTAAATGGTGCCTGACTCTTTCTTATCCCATTTCATAACTAATGTTTACTACCTGATTCTGTTCATTATGTCTTCTTATTTTGGTCTTCATTTTCTTGCAGGAAAGACGACGGTTGGATACTATCACGAGGTGTATATGTTTTTGTTTCAATAGGACTTCTTCTTATTTTTGGTGCGATATCAGCTGTTATTGTTGTTATCAAGCCATGGACGGTAATTGAGAAATTGCTGACATAGTAACTATCGTTATTGGTTGAACTTGATCCATCCTATTTATTTCTTGTATTTTATTTGTGACAGATCGGTGTATCTTTTCTCTTGGTTCTTCTCCTTGTCGTGCTAGCGATTGGTGTAATCCACCATTGGGCGTCAAACAATTTCTATTTGACCAGGAAACAGACATTTGTTGTCTGCTTTCTTGCATTTCTTTTGGGTTTGGCAGCATTTCTTGTCGGGTGGATTCAAGGTAAAAATTGCCCGTATGTGTTTTCAGACTTTATTGCCCGTATGGATTCAAGGTAAAAACTGCTCGATTTTCTTTTCCAGATAAACCATTTGTTGGGGCATCTGTTGGCTACTTCTCTTTCTTGTTTCTTTTGTCTGGAAGAGCATTAGCGGTGAGCTCGTCAACCTTCTATTGAAGCTCTCAACATAATATCAGCTTCATCTGTTACTTTATTTGATCTGGCTCATAATTTTTTTTCCTTTTGTAGGTCCTTCTATCTCCACCTATTGTAGTTTATTCTCCACGGGTATTACCTGTATATGTGTATGATGCTCATGCGGATTGTGGAAAGAATGTCAGGTTTGTTCAGCTGCTTGTTAGTTCTCTTCTTTTGCATAGTTCTGAATTATTGCTTTTAATTTCGTTCTTTGTTCTTATGACATATTGTTTTATATGAATTGTCATGAACTTTCTGCAGTGCTGCATTTCTGGTCCTTTATGGCATTGCATTGGCAACTGAAGCCTGGGGTGTTGTCGCTAGCCTGATGATATATCCTCCATTTGCTGGTGCTGCTGTATCAGCTATCAACCTTGTAGTAGCCTTCGGCTTTGCCGTTTCACGTCCTTGTCTGACTCTTGAGGTAGTTTTCAGTTGTTTGACTTGTCTGTTCCCCTACATATTTTTCATGAACACCATTCATCTCTTACATTTCGTGTTTTCTTTTTATCCGCTATCTTATGCCTCTATCACTCATTCTTTCTTTGCTAAATGACTTTTGTTCTTCTCCAGATGATGGAAGATGCTGTACTTTTTCTTAGCAAGGATACTGTAGTGCAAGCCATCGCTCGATCTGCCACTAAAGTAACTTTCTCTTTCGCATTTTTCTTGATGTTTTTGTTATAGAGTTAGTTCTATACTTGCGATCGGTATTAAACTCAATGGTTGCATGCGATAGAACTCTATAGTTCTTATGCCCTTTCTCGACCGCTTGCAGACTAGAAATGCTTTATCCGGCACCTATTCAGCTCCACAAAGGTCTGCTAGCTCAGCAGCTCTTCTGGTTGGGGACCCCAGTGCGATGCATGATAAGGCTGGGAACTTTGTGCTTCCCAGAGATGATGTCATGAAACTAAGAGACCGTCTCAGAAATGAAGAAAGAGTTGCTGGATCTTTCTTCTATAAAATGAGATACAGAAAGAAATTCTGCAATGAAGCATCCAGTGATGTGGATTACCGAAGAGACATGTGTGCTCATGCAAGGATTTTGGCTTTAGAAGAGGCAATCGATACAGAATGGGTGTATATGTGGGACAAATTTGGTGGTTATTTACTACTTTTGCTCGGTTTAACAGCAAAGGCAGAAAGAGTTCAGGTGAGTCCGGAATCAACGTTGCTTTTCATCTATCCTTTGTTATGTCTTTCTGTGATCGGACCATCACAACATTTCTCAGGATGAGGTACGCTTGAGACTCTTTCTGGATAGCATTGGATTTTCGGACTTAAGTGCCAGGAAAATAAGTAAATGGAAGCCAGAGGACAGAAGACAGTTTGAAATTATCCAGGAGAGGTAGGTTTCTTTAATTTTTGCAATCTCGGTTTTTCAAAGCAATTAGACATTCCAGAACATGTATCTCATGTGTTTTCCTTGCGTAAAACGTAGTTATTTGAGAGAGAAAGAGATGGAAGAGGAAGTTCTTGTGCAAAGACGCGAAGAAGAAGGGAGAGGAAAAGAAAGAAGGAAAGTTCTTTTGGAGAAGGAAGAGCGCAAATGGAAGGAGATTGAAGCTTCCCTTATTTCATCTATTCCTAATGCTGGTAGCAGAGAGGCAGCAGCCATGGCAGCTGCAGTACGTGCGGTTGGGGGTGATTCTGTTCTCGAAGATTCTTTTGCAAGAGAGAGAGTCTCGAGTATTGCACGTAGAATACGCACAGCTCAACTAGACCAGCGGGCACAGCAGGTTCATGTTTAGCTTTTCACTTTTCTCTTTACACTGATTACTATTAAACTAACTCTTTAAACTTATTACAGACTGGTATTGCTGGGACAATCTGTGTTCTTGATGATGAACCTATGATGAGTGGTAAAAATTGCGGTCAAATTGACGCCAGTGTATGTCAAAGTCGAAAAGTTAGCTTTTCAATTACAGTGATGATCCAACCAGATTCTGGACCTATTTGTCTGTTTGGCACTGAATTTGAAAAGACTGTATGTTGGGAGATTCTGGTTGCTGGTTCTGAACAAGGTATTGAGGCTGGACAAATCGGGCTTAGGTTGATAACTAAAGGTGAGAGGCAGACAACTGTGGCAAAAGAGTGGTATATTGGTGCAACAAGCATTGCTGATGGAAGGTTCGATTTGTGGCTCTCATTTTCCATATTGTTAGCAGCTTTATGCATGGAATCAATGTGTTATAAAACACTTGTTGTATTCCTTATGACCTGTCTAGGCAATTTTTTTTTTATATATACTCTGGCTCTCAGTAATCTTTGGATTGGTTTCTACCACAGGTGGCATATGGTGACAATGACAATTGATGCTGATGCGGGGGAGGCTACTTGTTACCTAGATGGTGGATTTGATGGCTACCAGACGGGGCTGCCTCTGAGTGTTGGTAATGCGATTTGGGAACAAGGTGCTGAAGTTTGGTTGGGTATTAGGCCACCAATAGATGTCGACGCCTTTGGGAGATCAGATAGTGATGGGGCCGAGTCAAAGATGCATATAATGGATGTTTTCCTATGGGGAAAGTGCTTAACTGAAGATGAGATCGCTTCGATGCATGCAACTATTGGCTTGGCTGGCTTAGACATGATCGATTTCTCTGATGACAACTGGCAATGGATGGATTCACCTCCCAGAGTATGTTTCTTCCAAATGAATGTTGGCATCTTATTGCAATCTGATGTTTGGATTTATGATTAAAGTTTATACTGATAATTTTTGGCGTCATCTGTTGTACTAGGTCGACGATTGGGATAGTGATCCTGCAGATGTTGATCTCTATGACCGAGATGATGTAGATTGGGATGGGCAGCACTCAAGCGGGAGAAAAAGAAGATCAGGTCGTGATTTTGTATTCAGTGTCGATTCATTTGCTAGGAGATATAGGAAACCCAGAGTAGAAACTCAAGAAGAGATCAATCAGCGAATGCGTTCAGTTGAGTTGGCTGTCAAAGAAGCTCTCTTTGCCCGAGGTGAAAAGCAATTTACTGATCAGGAGTTCCCTCCAAATGACCGATCGTTATTTTTGGATACGCAGGATCCTCCTTCGAAATTGCAGGTAGATATTTTAGAGTATACTATTGGTTCTTTTTATTTTTGCTTTTATTAGTTAGAAATTTATGAGCATTTTAACCCATGTATTGTTACGTAAAATTAACATTTTTTATAACTATTCTAAACTTCTCTGGGCTTATAATCAGGTTGTGTCTGAATGGATGAGACCTGTTTCCATTGTAAAAGAGAATGGTAGTGATTCCGACCCTTGCTTGTTCTCTGGGGCTGCAAATCCTTCAGATGTTTGCCAGGTTTGACCATTTTCCGTTTAGATTTGCTGCTTGATGTTATTTCTTGATAAATTATATAAATTCATTTACACATTTTATTATATTTCCAAGAGGTTTTAACTCTTATAACTGATTCAACCATGCGTTCTACAGGGACGGTTAGGAGATTGTTGGTTTTTAAGTGCTGTTGCCGTTTTAACAGAGGTTTCACGTATATCGGAAGTCATCATTACTCCTGATTACAATGAAGAAGGGATCTACACTGTTCGTTTTTGTATTCAGGTTTCCATCTCACATTGTATTCATGATTTATACCGTTTTGCTCTCACAATAAAATATCGGCTAGAGATCTCAGATTTTGATTCTACACATTGCAGGGAGAGTGGGTTCCTGTAGTTGTCGATGATTGGATTCCATGTGAATCACCTGGTAAACCCGCCTTTGCCACTAGCAAGAAGGTTAATGAACTCTGGGTCTCCATATTGGAAAAAGCATATGCCAAGCTCCACGGTTCTTATGAGGCACTGGAGGGAGGTTTAGTTCAGGATGCTCTTGTCGACTTAACTGGAGGCGCTGGTGAGGAGATTGATTTGAGGAGTGCTCTAGTTCAAATTGACCTTGCAAGTGGCAGATTATGGTCTCAATTGTTACGGTTCAAACAAGAGGGCTTTTTGCTTGGTGCTGGGAGCCCGTCGGGATCTGATGTGCATGTATCCTCCAGTGGCATTGTGCAGGGTCATGCTTACTCCATCCTGCAGGTATATCACCTTGCCATGGTATCTTATTCGTAAAGTAAAAGCGATTTTGAGTAGTTTCTTATTCGTCGCTGTTCAGGTCAAAGAGGTTGATGGGCACAAGCTAGTTCAAATCCGAAACCCTTGGGCTAATGAAGTTGAGTGGAATGGCCCCTGGTCAGACACGTCCCCGGAATGGAGTGACAGGATGAAGCACAAACTGAGGCATGTTCCGCAGGTAGTTTCATTGTGTTAAAGCCTTTTTCCTTACTAAATAAGTGGTATCGCTGGACATTTCTGAAGCGGAAAAACATTTTAATTTACTTTTAAAGCAACTCCTCTCGGCTTTTGGATCATATATTTTTCAATGTGTGAAGTCCTGACTTTCTGATTTTTCGTTCAACAGTCAAAAGAAGGTATATTCTGGATGTCTTGGCAAGACTTTCAGATTCATTTCAGATCGATATATGTCTGCCGAGTGTATCCTCCAGAGATGCGTTATTCAGTCCATGGCCAGTGGCGAGGTTACAGTGCTGGAGGCTGCCAAGATTATAGCTCATGGCATCAAAATCCACAATTCCGGTTAAGGGCTACGGGTCCTGCTGCATCATTACCGATTCACGTTTTCATCACCTTAACCCAGGTTTATAACGAATTGTCTTATGTTCTTGTTGATTTGTATATTAAACTTCTTCACCGGAAAAAAACAAATCTCATCTTCTCACTTTCCCGTGCAGGGCGTAGGTTTCTCAAGAACAACTCCAGGATTTCGCAATTACCAATCCAGTCATGATTCACAGTTGTTCTACATCGGAATGAGGATTCTTAAAACTCGTGGGCGTCGTGCAGCATACAATATATACCTTCATGAATCTGTTGGCGGAACAGATTATGTAAACTCCCGTGAAATATCATGTGAAATGGTTCTGGATCCTGATCCTAAGGGCTATACCATAGTCCCAACAACTATACACCCAGGGGAAGAAGCACCCTTTGTTCTATCCGTCTTCACAAAAGCATCGGTTGTCCTTGAAACATTGTAATGCCTGTCGTCAGACGCTCCTCTCCTCCTTTTCAACAAAAGGGTATGCGGTAAAACTCTCCCGAGTGCCTGTGTTGTTCAAGGAGTTCCTGCTTCTAGACACAACTCATTTCAAGTGGCCTCAAAACTTGTCAATGTAAAATTGCTGTTCGAGCCACTATCAACGCAACATCTTAGAAGGTAACCTTCTCGGTTTTCTATCATTATTGTGGTCGTATTAGTTCCGCATCCAATCACTTGTATCGATTCTTAATTCTCCTTGACAGCATTTGAAGATAACGGTTGTTAGCCAATCGCATAGCTTCGTGAGTAAAGTCGAGTTAAAATCTCATTGTGACGCTGCTGTTTTCATATGCTTCAAACTGTCAATCGAATCTCGCAGCTAAGGGAAAACTATTTCCCATGATTTGTAGTCTGATTTGCACGAGATGCCACTTATCTTTTTGCATACTGGCATTCCAAATGGTTCATGGGAGGTATCAAAATGGTACGTTTTATAGGTATTATAATGAGTATTAGGATTATTCATGTAAATGTAGGATACCAAATCCCTTGTATTGAGCATTTCTATTAACTCTTTGAGTCCAGAGCATTTTTATTTTTATTTTTCAGAAGGCTGACACTCTTTTCATATGGATCAAAATTGATGAGGACATTGTAATCAACATCCAAAACACGAATGGCGGATGAATGGAGAATGATGAATGGACAATTGTAAGTATATCAATGATGGGTTTGGATGATGATGTGGAGATTTGAAGATTCCTGATTAGTTAGTGTTCTAAATAATAGGAAGAATCAGTCTTACTTAATAGATTAATGATATTTGTTTCTTTGTTTGTAGAGGTATTTTTTTTGTTTTTCTTTGTATTTAAAATGTATTATTAGAGAAATAAAAAAATTATTTGTAGAAACAAATTGTTATCTTAATCTTTGATTAAGACCGTCAATTGCTATCTTTGATCTGGACCACAAAATGTAGTATCAAGATGTTCAAGGAAGAATGGAGTTACTTGAACTTGGTCTTGATATATTCCACAACGAACTCACACAACAACTGTGAAAAAAATTAATGTTTTCGAGCTATCTTTCGATATGACTATTGAAATCTTAACAAGGTTCAAGATGTGTCCAATTTAGATGACGGTAATCGACTCGAGGAACGATGTAGTTTGACAAATCGAAACAACACCAATGAACCTTTCTCTTGCATGTTACCCGAAGTTGGAGTTCCCTCGATATGCTGGTGAAGATCTTTAATGTGGTTGTAAATGGAAATTACACGTGGCAGTAATCCCGAATTTCAAACGTTTTAGTGTGAGAACATAAGCTACAAAGGGTACAACATAATTGGTTAAGGATAATTTGAATGAGGAATATGCCGGAAATATGAAACACCTCCAGCAAAAGAATTGATGGCTTGTGTAAAAGCGAAATACGATGTCAATGTATCGTATTTGATGGCATTTAAAGACAAATGCAGTGCTCAAAAGAAGATTCGTGGTGATGACTTTGAACATTATAGGAGGCTTCTAGGTTGGTTGCACATGTTTACAGAAAAAAATCTCGTATCTGTCGCAAATCTTCAGCTGGTCGTGCCTAAGGGCATATCGGTTGAAGTAGATTCTTCTTTTTGATCTATCAAAACCCCTTCCCAAACTGTACAAGCTTCTTCCAAAGCATACGGCTTTCTGGATGTAGATGATGATATCTATACAGATGGATCTTATCTATATCGTAGAATTCTTCTATATATGGTAAAATGAAGTACCACACGAGTGGATATATAGGAATCAAAATCTGCCGAATAACTTATGTATGTTATGATCTTCACAGTGATGGAAAAAGCTTCAAATACTTTTTATGGCTGTCAGAACAGCTATAAGTGGGTGAAAATACATGTGTAAAATGGTTGCTATGGATGCAATATTTCTAACAGAAATGTACAAGAGAGCATTAATTATGACGATCGTTTCGAGGAAGAGATGTGGTTGAGATTTGGACAGACTGAGTGCGGAGATTACGATGAAGCCTAAATTCGACAAATTGGTAGTTTGCGTGAATACGAGAAGGGATTTGAACGTCTCCAAAACAAAGTCCATGACTAGGCTCAAAATCATTGACCCATACATACATCGAAGGCTTGCAAGTTTCCATTGCCAATCAAATTTGAATGTCTCAACCAAAGACCCTCAAATAAACTATAATGTTAGCCAAATTAACTCCACAACACTATTCAAAACTCTTCAAATAATATAATTTTCAAATTTAGAGAAATTATAAAACTAAAATCAATTTAAAACAAATAAATTCCAAAATAATATCATTTTGATATTTAAAAAAAATAAAAACTAAAATGGATTTGGAACAAATAGATTTACTATTTTCATTCTCAAATTTTACAAAAAGATACAAACATAAAAATTGGTACTAACAATTTAAAAAATTTAAAATAAAAAACAACTATACGCCAATTAATTCCGTCATTCGCTCTCCATGAACCACTAACGACTTTTAAAACACTGGTTTTGTCTACGAAAGTGTTATCCCTATAGAGGGCATCCTATAACCTCCTAAGAAAGCTTCAAGCCTTCAAATCTAAGACCATATTCAAATACCTATCCATCTTAGAATGTAGAATTGTGTTCAGCTATCATAAGTAGATTCACAAGATAACAAAGCAAAGTCCTATAATGACTAGAGGGCTTGACTCTTAAAAGGTATAGATTAGCTTCAGAAGCATTACATGAACAATTTGAACAAAACAGCAAAATATAAGTGCCTCATTGTTGATCTATGATGAACACAACGAGAGGAGAGGCGCCCGAAAAACCCTCAAAGAAAAATAGTACAAATGATCTTTTCCCTATTCTATCATTCGTTTTTCGGCTCTAAAGAAGCTGAATCTTTCTCCAATTCTATTGTATTGTATTGATTTTTTTCTACTCTCTTTCATTCTGAATCACTCTCTATGCTCCCCATTGCCTTCAACCCTCTTGGTCTCTGCATTTAAATTGAAAAGTCTCAAGCCACAATTTTGAACTAAGAACGCGTTTCGTATGTAAATTTAGAATAGGTCTACTGTTTCAAGTTTCACACTTTAAAGATCGAGATTGCAAAAAAACGCGTAAATACTTGAAGAAAAGAGAAGAGCTAAAAAACCCGATACCTTTTTTGAAGTTTTCTTCTCTCTTACTTCATATCTTTCTTTACACAAATCCGATAACCATGCTCCCGGGCTTACTAACTGAATAAGTATAACCATTAAGATGAAAGGAACTATCAACACAACACGAAAAAACCTTATGAGAGACTTACGAGTAATGTCCTCTGCACCAATTTGGCTCTTTTTTTAGGTCTTTGAGGGAGTTTGCATCCTTTCATAGCCATGAAATCTTCTTCCTTCTCTTTGTTTGACAATGTTATGAACAGTTTTGGCCACACAAGCTTCTTATTTTCCTTTATAGGATCCTTAAGAAATTTTCCATTCTCATCTAAATTCATTGATCCCCTTGTTGTATAACACCTATCTTCTTTTTCAGGTGACACTACACACGATCTTCGAACATTGATTGGAGAATCCGTGATCCTATCACCGCAAAAACGTACATTTTCACTCAAACAAAATGGCATCTCACAAACATTTTCTCTTTCTTTCTCCATGAAAACTTACTTGTTTGAACGATTAGGATGTCGAGAAGGTGACCCTTTCTCAGAAAACATAACACGTGAACCGAGTTTTCGCTTAGTCAAGCAATCAATTGATTTGCCATTTGTAAAGTTTTGATCTTTCTTCACCTTCATACATCTAACCCTCTTTCTATCTCCCCATTGCAACACAAAATCTGCCTCTGTAGTTCCATTACCTCTTTGTCCCTTCACCTCCTTATCCATTTTAAAACACTTCTTCCCTAATCTTACACAAGCCAACAAAGAGGTAAACTAAGTAATAGTTAGATCCTCAAATACAAGTATATAAGAAAATTCTTACCATTTATAGAAAAAAGAACACATCAAATCTATAAATCATACAATGAGGAAATATCCATATGGGTTAATCTTTTTAATTACATCAGGTAAATATAACAACCGCATGAAATAAGCCAGAGGAAAAACGATTCACTGACCTCAAGATCTGCAAACTCAAATATTACAGTGACGATGTAGCTTTCACAATTCCAGAATTACCCTGAACAGTCATTCAAAAGCTTTAAGGAAAAATATATATATATATATATTAAGAAAAGAAAAACATCTTCTGGGTTAAGGCAGATAAAAAAATTATGCTTTAAATTTTCATGCCCACCATTGTATTTTCTCAGGAACCAAACAGAAACAGTAGCTTATAGAAATAACAAAGAGAAACAGATGATGAGAAAACTCACAAGAAGGAAACTTCATGAAGTCATGATGGAACCCAGAAAATTTCTTTGCAGAGGAAGAGAAAAAGTTTCGTTTTTTCTCTCTCTCTTGAAGAAAAACTCAAACGTAATCGAGAAAATGCGAGAAAATATTTCAAGAGCAAGAAAATTTCAGATTTTTCTGGGCTTGTAACCTCGATGAACCAGAAGATCGGAAACAGTCGTCTCCCTTGTGTGTTATCTTCATTAGCAAAACTGCTCTTAGTTACGTTCACCCTTTTAGCCTCTTTTTTTTCCTTTTTCCTTCTTTTTGTTTATTATTGTTTTTTTTTTCTTAAAACATATATAATTTCTTTTCGTTAATTGGTAATCGTCAGATCTAAAATGGACGGTTCGATGATAACTTATAGAACTGAGACAAGCCTTAGAGTTCCATGAGTGGGTTATGTCACGTAGGAAAATGACACGTGTGCATTGGACGGAAGGATCGTGTGGAGTGACCGCACTGGATAATTTCCTTGGTGACTTCGCCCTCAGACTCTTACCTTGTGGGTACAGTTAAATAGGCCTGACTCTTATGGCACTAAAGCCCAATAAAATACTCATTTATTTATATAGGATTTGATTGGTACAATGGCTTTGTTATCATTAAGTTTTTGTTGATAATTGATGGGGTTTCGTATACGAGTGTGAGTTATTACGGGGTTAGAGTTAATGGTTGATAATTATAAAAAAGTATTATAATTTTTAATATGTTGCAAAATAAAGTAAAATAACATGCAAGATAATTCTTATTCAAAAAGATTTTTCAAAAATACACTACAAATAAATTTATCTCTGATTATAGATTTAGAAAAGTAGATGAAGATACAAATAAAGTAGATAAAAATATAAGGTAGTCACAACTCATAAAATTAAAGAGTGATAAAGTGAGACAGTAAATAGAGAAGATGAAGAGTTAGAGAAATTCGAAAGCCATTCACATAATAATTATTATTATTTTATAATATTCCACAATGAATATCTATTGAATAAGAAGAATATGTCTCGTTGAAACCTTTTACTAGATAAACCCTATAGGAAAAAAAAAACTCTATCAAAGAAAAAATAGTACATAGTGTTAATGATATGCAATAGAGATGTTGTCTCGTTAAAAACATTTACTAAGAAAACCTAATAGAAAAAACTCAGTAAAGGGAAAAAGAATGCAATACATATCTTTTCTCCCCCTGATAAGATTATCATTTATATCCTTCAAATGACGCATTCTGATTAAGTAAACCATCTTCTCAAATAATCCTGTAGGTAGTGCCGTGGTGAATAAATCTACTGGATTCTCACTAGACTTTATTTTGTTGAACTTATTTATATTTCACCATTTTGTTGAAGATCATGAGTAAATAAAAATTTAGGTGAAATATGTTTTGTCTTATCACCTTTAATGTAACCATCATTTAATTGAGCTATGAATTTAATATTATCCTTTAATAATATTGTGGAGATATTTTTATCAATTGGAAGACCACATGACTCCCTAATATATTGAGATATTGATCTCAATCAAACGCATTCATGACTTACCTCATTAATTGCTAATATCTCTGCATGATTTGATAAAATGGTTACTAATATTTGTTTTATAGAAAACTATGAGATTGTGAATCCCCCACAAGTAAATATATATCCAGATTGAGATCGGGCTTTAAGAGGATTTGAAAAATATCCATCATCAGCGTAATCAATCAAATTTGGTTTTGATGAGTTATAATAATATAAGCCATATCTGTGGTCCCTCAAAGATATATTTTACAACATTCCAGTGTCTTCGAGTTAGTGAGGAATGACCAGGTTCACGGATTCATGGAAGATCGGAAACGGACGACTCGCGGACGATCGGGGAAGGGACGGGGATAGACGGACGACTGACGTAAATGATGGACAAACGATGGCTCATAAGGGACGAACGACGAGAGGAAAACAATGGCTAGATGAGGGGAAAGAGGCGGGACCGGGAAATTT
>CM071867.1:872228-883547 GCA_036759665.1 Gynandropsis gynandra
TTATAGACATTTACAAATGGAACAAGATTTCCGTCCATAATCACTGACGAACATCGAACACGTCCCGCTTTCGTTTGTGATTGTGGACAGCTTGCGGACAATTTTCCACATTCGTCCGTAGTTTAAGATCCGCTCGCAATCCGTCTGCAATCCGAGGGACGAGACCGAGGGACGGAAACCAAGGGATGAAAACTTATAATAATTAATAAAAACTTACATATTGTCTTATCCATGTGTAGAAATCTCTTTCTTTAAGTTCCTAGAGTCAGATTTATCAATATTCACATATCTATTCTTCAATATATCATCAAATATCCTATAAAATGTTAGAAAATTCTGTAAATATTACAAATAAAATACGCATACGCAATTGAATCCATATTTATAGCATGTTACCTTTCAAAAGACCGTAGATATTCATAGTTGAGTAAAATATACGTATGTGCGATGTGTAGATATCGTTGTGATAACCATAGATCTTTCGCCTTACCAGCAGTTCGACCAATTACGAAAAATATTTCTGGAACATCTGTCTGGATTTCTACTTCGTGTTTGAACATGTGGCTTGAAGTAGTAAGAAATGAAGAACGATATCTCCTCATTCACATATTGTTCCACAATTGAACCCTCTAGATGAGCTTTTTGTTTGACTTTTTTCTTCAGATGAAACATAAATATCTGGAATGGATACATACAACGAAATTGAACTGGACCTCTAATGCAGCTTCGTGTGGTAGATGAACTATCAGATGCTCTATAACATCGAAAAATGATGGTGGAAAAATCTTGTCCAAATTACATAGTACAGTAACTATGTTACTTTTAAGTCTACGAACCACATCTACACTCAAATTTCTCGCACATAAATCTCGAAAAAATATTTCAATACCTAAAAGTTAAGTATTAATGAGTTTATTTAACAATTAATATCTGTAAATTATTAATCATTATACTATATAAAAAATAATCAATGAAATCTCCAATTGTTTCGTGTGTATATTTGTCCATCAATTCAGAAAAATATATAGGAAGTAGTCTTTGCATGAATACATGACATTCGTGACTTTTCATCCCTGATAACTTTCCTCCATGAATACCGACGCACCTTTCGATGTTAGATGCATAACCATTAGAAAATTTCATATCTTCCTTCAACCATTTCAATAATTCATATTTCTCATCATTCGACAATCTGAATATCTGAACTGGAGCTTTACCGTCGTCACTTTCGACAATCTGAATATCAGAACTGGAGCTTTACCGTCGTCACTTATATATAAATCCTTCAGTGAGCAATACTCTTCTAGATCCTTCCGTGATTTAATGTTATCTTTTGTTTTTTCATGTGATATTTAGTACCGTGTTGATGATATTATAAAAAAAATTTCTCTATGTGCATGGCATCAAGATTGTGTCGAAGCTTCCGATTTTTCCAATACGGCAGATCCTAAAATATGCTCTTCTTGTACCAATTATGAGTAATTCCATAACCATCAATTCTCACATGATTGTTCCTTTCGCAATCTATACGCCTAGGAATTCCCAAAGCAAGAAGTCGTTCATACAAAATCTCTTCGCCGGTCAAAACTGGAGGAGGAGATTTCTGCACCACTATATTCCTTTTAAAATTCCTCTTGTTGTGCCGTAATGTATCATCAATAGGAAGAAAAAGACGATGACAATCAAACCAACTCGTCTTTCGTCCATATTTCAACTGAAAAGCATCTGCTTCCCCCATCCAATATGGACAAGCCAATCGACCATACGTTGTCCATCCAGATAGCATACCATAAGCTGAAAAATCACTTATTGTCCACATAAAAGCACCTTGTAATATAAAATTTTGTCGTCTCGAAACTTCGTACACTGGAACTCCTTTCCATAATTCTTTCAATTCTTCAATCAATGGTTGAAGAAATATATCCAAACTTCTTTTCATGATTAGGCATATGAATCAATATTATTAAGAACAAAATCTCACGCTTCATGCACATATCTGGTGGTAAATTGTACGGTGTCATATTAACTGAGCACAACGAATAATTTCTCCTAGACATCCCGAATGGATTAAAACCATCAGTGCAAAGGCCTAAATAAACGTTTCGACTCTCAGCTGCAAAATCAGGATATACCTTATTAAAATGTTTCCACGTCTCACCATTTGAGGGATGACACATTTCTCCGTCGCGACTTGAATGCTCAGCATGCCATCTCATGTCGCTTGCGGTGTTCTTAGATTGATACAATCTTTTTATCCTGTCTGTTATTGGTAAATACCACATATGACGATACAAAACCGATTTTCCATTCCTTGTCAAATAAAATCGATCTTTTCCACAAAATCGATAATTGCTCAAATCTGAAGTTTTTTTTTTCCAAATAATTATACAGTTGTATTGACAAACATCAATATTTCGATATGGTAATAAACCCAATGATCTAATCATCTTCTTTGTTTAATAATATGACTCAACTGCATTATTATTTTTAGGCAAATAATCTCTTACTAATTGTGATATAGAATCCATACAATTCTAAGAAAGATTATTTTCAGTCTTCAAATTTATCAAACGTGCAGATAGAGACAACCGTCACTTCTACAACCATCATAAAATGGATGCCTAGCACTTTCTAACATTTCGAAAAAAAATTTGCTTCTTCATTCGAATCTTCTTCAATATTTTCACCTTTGTTTCTTTTAATGAAAACATTTTGCACCATTTCTATAAAAAGGTTTATTTCTACATCTTGAGAAGTCTCAAACACTTCATGATGCACAATACTCCTACTAATACTTTCCACAGCATTACTAGGTCGTGGTGCAAAATTCTCTCCATGAGATAACCAAATGAAATAATCTGGAGTAAACCCTCTTAAACAAAAATGATTCCAAACGGTTCTCTCATTAACAAATTTTTCATTTTTGTATTTGACGCATGGACAAACCAACTTACCGATTTCTTTATAAACTTGTTGATTTTTCGTAATTGTCATAAACTGGTAACTCCTTTTATAAACTCCTTCGATACACGTTAAGCGTTCGTCCGTAATTTTGCGGACGACTACAACTTCTGTCCATAAATTGCAGATGGGTTGAGCGTCCGTCCGTAAATTATAAGGATCGTTTAGAATTTAGGGACGTATTCAGATGGTTCGTTGGAAAATATTTGTTTTGATCCGTAATCCATCTTTAATCAGTCCAGAAATTTTCTATCTAACCCCTCCTCCCTCCATCCGTTTCTCACACACAATTCTTATATATTTCCTTACATATCTTGTTATCATTTTTTTATTATAATGACATCATCGTCATAAACTGTGTAACACCTTCTATAAACTCCTTCGATACACCTTGAGCTTCTGGATCAATTCTTTTATACATCCACTATCTAGAAATGAAAATATTTGATCTCGACGATGATGTCATTATAATCAGAAACGATAACAACATATATAGAGAAATATATGAAAATTGTGTGTGAGAAATGAATGGAAGGAGGAGGGGTTAGATAGATAATTTCTGAACTCATTAAGGACGGATTACAGACCAAAACAAATATTTCTCGACGAACCATCCTGAATACGTCCCTAAATCCTAAACCATCCTTATAATTTATGGACGGACGCTCAGGCTGTCCGCAATTTATGGACGAAAGTTGTAGCCGTCCGCAAAATTACGGATGGACTACTTTTCGATCCGTAAATTAAGGACTGATTAATTTTTCCGTCCTTAATTCGTCTCTAATTCGTCCGGAAATTTAGGGACGGCTTGTTCAGTTCGCAAATTCCATTTGGAAATAGTAATTTTCTTGTAGTATTTGGATAAATAATTAATTCAACATAAATGAGAAGTCTTCATTCTTTGATTGACTTTAAACCGTCACTCAACCTAGTGGTTTTGGCGTTCAACCGGGGCGAATCCTATGTTGAAGAACTCTTTGTAACATAATATGATTGTTATTGCATTTTGACGTCTCTTCGTACACACATCATTCTCCACTCTTGAAAAAGCTTTGCCTTACAAATGTGACTCGAATAAAACAAAGAAACAAGATTCTCTAAAATGTTGAAATAAATGTGGAAGAAACGAAATAAAAATAAGAACAACACAAATAAAAAAACACAAAGGATAATTCTAATTTAAAGAATTCTAGCTCTGATACCAAATGATATGATCCCTGAATGTAAAACTCTAAATAGGCGACAAAAATAAAACAAGACTCGTAACCAACCAGAAACAACAATCTCGGCCTACACAATCACTGGTGAAGATGATCGGTCCTAACCCTTCGAATAATCAATTAACAATCTTGATTCGCTAAATGACACAAAAAATGTTTATGGACTAACGTTGATAAGTCAAAACAAACGTCACGAATAAAATCACTCCATCCGAAAAGTTCGTTGGTTCCAAAAGGAACCATGAACTAAAAATTCACGAATCACTCTAGGTGAAACTCAAACTCACAAAGCTCTATTTCTTTTATCAAATAGTTTTATCTATTCATATGCTACAGAAATTTGAGTAATATAAATAGATTTCACTGAAAACAAAAAAGATAAGATAAAATTGAAAAGTTTTAAGGGAGATTATGTAGAATTTTATGAGATGTTTTGGATTTTCCATGAATAATCTATACAACATAAATTAGAAGTCTTCATTTTTTACTAACTCTAAATCATCGCTCGAACGAGTGATTTTGACGTTCGACCCAGAAGAATCCTATGTTGGAAGAATTCTTTATAACATAATATGATTATTCTTCCATTTTTTGTCTCCTCGTACTCCCGTCATCTAATCTCTTCTTTGAATTATAAATTCTCAATAATATTATTATATTCTTAATTCTATCATATATGAATATCTATATATACAATAATTCTATAATAATTCTCTATTTTATTTTTGTTTCTATTTTTCAATAATGTTCAAGAGAAATAAAGTAAGTAATATTATAAATAAAGGTAACTACGTTCAAAATGCAACAACGGACCATTTTCAAAAGAATTTAAAACAAAGTGAACAAAACATTGTTTGAACTCTTCATTCATATCATCCATTGGGCGATAAAGTTAATTACTTTATTGTAATTTAGATAAAATGTATTAGATTAAGATATTTATGATTATAGAAATAAACAAATGACGTTTAATTGGTGTGAGAAAGCTATGGGTTGGTCGGACATTTTCATAGTTTGGTGTGAAGAAGATATCCCTTGGTGTGAAATTATTATGTGTTAAGTTTTCAACGAACCTTAAAATGGCTTATTGACCCAATTAATTAAGCAGTAATCTCTATCTTCTATAATTTTCATATAAATTTTATGGATTTTGCATTTTTTATATCTATGTCGGATTAATGTGAATATAGAGTGGAGTCACATTTTGTATTCTAATTTAATTTGAATTATTTTTTGATAATTTTAAATTAAATTTTATAGACATCAAAACTCATTACATCAATTTCTAATTCAAAACTCGACTAAAATGAATATAATATTTATTCTTTAAGAAAAAAAAATCAAATGTCGAATGTAAATGATTTTTTTATAACATCTACCCATTAATATAACAAATTCTTCTTAATTAATTATCTCTAACTACTCAAATATAATAAATATTGTATAGGGATTGCTATAGTTCACAAATACTATATATAAGAATGTTTAGACATATTCTATATTTTTGTTTTCTATCAAACTCTTAATTTATTTTCAACACTATACTATTTATATATAAGGATGTATCATAAACTATTAATTTATAATATATATATATATGTATATATAATATAAGAATATTTTTTCTGCACAACCATGTGAAGGGCAATAAATAACAATAACCAAAACAAATTTTTATAAAAAAAGATTAAAAAAATCAAAATCAAAATGACTTTGTGGGGTATTCAAAAGAAGAAACCAGAGTGGTTGAGAATTGGAACAATGTATTTTGGACCAAGCGACAACCAATTTTCCAGCTGTGAACTCTTTAGCCACCCTGTTCTTCTTTTGAACTCTCTCCCATTATAATAACAATACCAAATTTTATACGTTTTATAATCCTGGGAAGCTTTAAATTATTATAATTTAAATGTATTTTAAAATACTTTTATTTATAGCTCCTTCTGTCTATAATCTAAATATTACTATATACGTATTTAATTACAATTTTATATTTTTTTAAATAACATTTTCATACATTAGATCCAATATATCTCTATTGTATCAGACAAAAATCATATATATATATATATATATACTGTCCCGTTCTTCGATATATGATGATTGGTAAAATATTTTATATATAATGTCGGCTAAAATATTTTGTGATGAACATTAATATATTCATCCTTTCCCACACATAGTTATATAAATACCCCACCATACCCACACCCATTGCCACCACACAGAAAAAATATCATTCTCTCTATCTCTCTACCACTAAAACTATAACATAGAGAGAGAAAGAGAAAGAGAGATGGAGGCAATGAAGATGAAGCTCATGGTGGTGGTGTTGGTCGCGGCCGTGGCCTTCTCGACGGTGGGAAAGGCGGTGGCTGAGACGGCGGAGGCTCCGGCACCAAGCCCTACTTCTGATGCTACAATATTTGTTCCGACATTGTTTGCTTCTGTTGTAACTTTGGCTTTTGGTTTCTTCTTTTGAGACCTTTTTCACAATTTGTGATTATTTTGTTTTTGTTCATTAAAATCGGTTGTGGTTTTTGATAATTTGATTATTCTTGTTTAGGGAATTTACATTCCTTATTGTTTTGTTGTTGTTGGTGATATTGAGAGTGTACTTTTGCTTTGGTTTTGTATCATACTTAATGTATCATAATTAATATATAGTCATTTTATGGTTTTGATTTATCGATTTTGTTGAACAATACTTTGAAATTCCTTTAGATATTTCAATTTTTATGGCTATTGCCCAAATACATTCACATTTATTATCTTTATACAAACAAGAAATAACATTTTTAAATTGTAATAGTGTATTATAAATTTTAAAAGTAAATCATTTAAACCACAATAGTGGACGACCGTTTCATATTTAATCCGTAAGATTAGAAGAATACCAAATGCAAACTTTTTATGATCAAAATTTTGTTTTTTTTTAACTCACCTCTTTTATAACTCTAATTTTAATATATAATATTTACATTTTTAAAATTTGCAAAATAATGGAAGTTTTTTTTTTTCATATGAGAGACGTCGTAACCGGAGAGGACTGATGGAGGGTCATTTTTTTCATCATTGTTGAGTAATTTCTAAGGAAGGCTCAACTTTAAACACATGATTTGTATAGTCCTTGCTTTGCTGGATATTTCGCCATTTTTTTGTGATGCAAATATCCTTTCGTTTAAAATAAGAAAGAACGAGAAGATGACAATTGTAATAATTTTTAACTAAACTAGATTATATTAAAATAAGAAAGAGAATATTTGCGTTTTGTAATAATTAAATTGTAATTTTTTAAATGTTATATAATTTATTCATTGAAATATTATTATGACATATATATGTATTGGTCAATACAAACACACAAATTTTAATTTTCAATGTAAAAGTTTAAACAAAAGATTTATAAGATTTAATGTAAACTAACACTACGATTTGTTCATAATATCTTTGAAATTTTAAAACATAATTTATCGGAGAAAGTGATTGCATGTTTTGGATATGAGTTTTTTGCATGATTGTTTTTCCTATTCGTAAGTGCATATTTTTTAGGATTAAATTTCATTTATAACATGATTTAAAAATAATTATCGAGGTATAGACATAGTTTGAGAATCTTTAAAGCATACTTATATTTAAATTTCTTGATTGTCTTTAGAGTTTGATTTGTATAGATATTTGTAAAACATGACGGTCGAAGTGTTAAAAAAACTTATGATACATTTACAAAGAATAATTACGCAGCGACATGAACAAAAAATATTAATTAATATAAGTGTTAAAATTTTTTAATATTGTTGATCATCATGGGAATAACGTATGTTACACTCGATCATGAATGTTTTCTTGACAATCATTTGAGCAATATTTGAACGAAAATGCATAGCAAGTCCATCCCATATCGATATTTTTACGACATATTTTCTGTATTTGAAATGGTTCAAACAAGGTCAACAAATTATTGCAGAAGAAATAACATAATAGGTTAATGAAGCAACAATAGTAAATACTTACCTATTTAATAACAACTGAATTTCTATATTTTTTTTATCAGAGGTAGGTCACTACAAATTTGATTCTTGCATAGCGATTAGAAGTCCAACAATATTACAACTTCGAAAAATTAATGAGCTTAGTAACAAAAAAATAATATTGTTGATTCATTGCAAAACTATTTACCCGATAAATTTTTTTGACCAACCAATTTTCGATATGAACGCGTCTTAAATTTGTAAGTATCTTATATTTCAGGCTCGTCCCTACGATCCATTCTACGAACTGGTTATTAAATCAAGTCATTTCTCCATGTACATCTTGATTTGCACTATCTCTAGATCGATTTGTATTTTTCTAGAGGAAATACAATGGAGTCTTGAATCATATTCGTTTATTACAAGCATTGACCATGACTTTTAATATCATAATCTATGCCCCAAACCCATATATATATATATATATATTCGAAAATAAGGTTTCTAACCAACACTATGAAGAGTAGACCGTGGAGATTATGATAATAATTCAAGGATAGTCAAGAGCATACATGTCCTGATTGATGGTGTTTCGTAAGGAAATGAGATTTTTAAAGATCAACATGGGAGAAAATGATACTCTCTCAAATTAAATGACTTGATCTTCTAAAATAACATGAAGAGTAAAAGAAACCACGAAATGACGCTAATAATTTCCACTCATGCTCTACTTACAGACAGTTTCTTCAACCCCATTTTGCATCAATGTGGCGAAAAAAGACAAACAAATGCATCCATAACATATATAGAATAATCTTCCAATATTATAGAGAATGTGCACAAAATACATTCACCACTAAGATAGGACCAACAAGGTAAACCTTATAAGCAAACATTAGTGATGATTTTACAACCTTGTTCAATGTAGTTTTTGCATTTCAAAGTAAATGCTAAAGGAAAATCTTTCTAAAACTTCAACGCTTTTAGATAATTTTGAGCTTGAAACCATTAGAAAATACTTCAGAAATGAAGTAGGCAATCTTGAACCAGACATCAAACAAAAGAAAAGAGGTGTGAATGAACCATTCAAAGGAGATGCGTGAGTTTTTAAAATACAAAAAAATTTTAAGTTTATTTATATATGACTATTTGGTTTATTTAAAATATAGATCATTACAATTTAATATAATTAAATTACTGATTATTTTAACGCATGTTGAAGATTTTTTTAAAATTTAAATTAATCTACGATCAATATTAGGATGTTAACGATCATGACGGTATCCTTGACAATCATCTAAGTAATATTTGACTAAAGTTGCATTGAAAGTCAATCCCATACTCATATTCTTGTGACATATTTTCTGTTTTTTAATTGTTCAAGCAAATGGAGTAAATTATTGAGCAAAAAAATAACATAATATGTCAATGAATCTACATTATCAAAACTCACCTATTTAATAATAACTAAATTTCAATTTTTGATGAGAGATTGATATGTGTATATTTGATCTTTGCATAGTGATTAGAAATCCGACAATATCTACAATTTATTAAAATAAATAATATAAACTCAATAACAAAAAATAAAATTAATGATTTATTGAAACAACTGCTTACAAGATAAAAATCCTTTGTGATCAACTAACCAAATCAATGGTCGATATGAACGTTTTTTGAATCTGTACTTTTTAAAAATATTATAATTTTTTTTAAAAAATCAGATTTTGAATAAAAAACTTGTTAATTTTTTTTAAATGCACAATACGAATTTTCAATTGTTAAAATTATATAAAATTTAAATTTATTATCAACTAAAATTTTAAATTTTGTCTCATATTTATTTATATCATATTAAAATTAAATAAATAACTTATAATCTAAATAAAACTCTTATATTTTTCCCTGTTATTGTTGTGACTTCAGAAGAAAAAAAACTCATATTTAAATTCATTTATTAATTAAAATCTAATACAGATGTATGTTGTTAGTATATATATATATATATTTTTCACTCAATCTAATATTAGTGAATCACAAATCCATTCAAAATATTTAGAACATTTGCTAATATTATAATTTGGTAGCACAACAAAGGTTAGACATAAATGTAAGAACACTTTTCTATTCAATATTCTGAGTGTGGGGCCTAAATGTTAATAGTAACGTATTTTTAAATTTTAGTTATTATAAACGTAATATATTTTTTAATAGTAACATAATTTTAAATGCTGGTTATTATAAACGTAATATATTTTCTTTAATAGTAACATAATTTTAAATTTTGGTTATTATAAACGTAACATATTTTCTTTAATATTAATGTAGTGTTAAATTTTGGTTATTATATTTACATTTTTTATGATTGATAAAAAAATATTAAATTAAAAATACTTTAAATTAAAATTAAAAATACTAAAATATATGCAACATGAATGAAAACACACAATTCTAACGATTACAAAATGATAAAAAAATATAAATACTAAAATATATGCAACATGAATGAAAACACACAATTCTAACGATTACAAAATGATAAAAAAATATAACATGATGTTCAATTACACAATAAATTCATCATTACTAAACGATAAAACATATAAAATGATGTCCACAAATGATCTTCAAAATGATTTTGCGAGATCAAATACCTGAAAAAATAAAATAAACACAAACATATTAGAAGATGATATAATCTTAGACAAATTGAGAATTGCATCTTACCTAAGCGTCTTGAGAAGCAGAATATGGTATAGTTTGAGATTCTGGAGGCTGAGAAGATATTACAATATCGTCGTTTTGCTGAAAAATAACAAACCAACATAAGAATGATATATTTTCTTAAAATCTAAAACAAAGTATAAAAAAATACATGGATTTCTCGTGTTTGTTTACAAGATCTGACATTATGTCCATATCACTACAAAAAAATTCGGATTTCGGGACTGAATTTACGGACTGACTAATCCGTCCCTAAATTTAGGGACGGATTAGGGACTAATTAAAGACGGATTAAGAAAACCGTCCAGAATCCGTCCCTAAATTTGGGGACCGTTGGGCAGTCCCTAAATCGTCTGGAATTCGGGACGGAATCGGGACTTAAAAATTTTCGGTCCGAAAATAGCGGACTGCTGTTTCAGCAGTCCCTAAATTGCGGACTGCTG
>CM071867.1:888840-925733 GCA_036759665.1 Gynandropsis gynandra
GTCTTTCACTAAGATTTCGAATAGCTGTCCCGAATTCAAGTTGATTATGTTTCGCCTCTTACTCGGAGAAAGACGATCAAACAATTCCCAATCATGGCCCTTGCGGATCGGATCATCCATATAATATACAAAAAGTTTGTGTGTACCCGAAAAGCGAGTATATGTACCTTGCGGATACGAATACGGGTACTAAACTCAGTTACCCTTGCGGGACAGGTTCGAGTATGGATAATAAGATTCTGGTGGGTACCCACCCTTACCTTAAAATTACTAACTAATTTCGTTTAATTCTCGTCTAAACGTTTCGATGGTCGACGGTCATTCAACATTCAACAGTCGATTAGATACCGATTAATGAATATTAATTATTTTTTAATTTTTTTAAATATCATTTTATAAAAATGAATATAATACTAAAAATAAAAAAAGTCTAACGACCGATTAATCATCTATTAATTCAACTAAATGTTAATCATTCATCGACTGTCCAACTAACACATAACACATAACTGAATTTTAAAAAAAAAATTCTTACAAATTTATTCATACAAGACTGTTTTTATAAATTTTAGATTTAAAGATCTTAATAATAATATTATTATATCAAATTAGAAGAGTGTGTACGATCATCGTCATGATTTATGAATCAGTAATATGTAGAAAATAAAAATTTAGATGTTATGCTTTAAAAGTTTATATATTATCCATTGAGTTTTGAAAATAAAACAAAAAAAAATGTCTAAATGTTGCAAAATAAACTTGAACAATATGTAAGATGAGAGAGCAAGAGGTAGAGCAAGATAATTCTTTATTCAAGAAGATTTCTCAAGTGTACATTTACAAATGAAATTGCCTCTATTTATAGGCTTACAAGGATAGATGAAGAGACAAACAAATAGATTAAGAGATAAGGTAGTCATAATTCATAGAATTAAATAGAAATAAAGTGGGAGAGTAAATAGAGAATATGAAGAGTTGGAAAAACTCAAAAGACATTCACATAATACTATTATTTTACAATACTCCCCCTTGAATGTCTATTGAGTAATTGGAATATGCTTTATTAAAAATTTACTAGGTAAAACCCGTAGAGAAAAACCCTAGTAAAGAATACATATCCTTAATGATATGGAATAGATATGTTGCCTCGTTAAAAACCTTTTCTAAGAAAACCTAATAGGAAAAAACTTAGTAAAAGGGAAAAAGAGTGCAACACATATCTTTTCTCCCCCTGATAAGATCATTATTTTATATCTTTCAAACGACGCATTCCAATTAAAGAAACCATCTTCTCAAATGATCTCGAAGGTAATGCCTTAGTGAATAAATCAGCTGGATTCTCACTAGACTTTATTTGTTGAACATCTATCTCACCATTTTGTTGAAGATCATGGGTAAAGAAAAATTTAGGTGAAATATGTTTTGTTTTGTCACCCTTAATGTAACCATCCTTTAATTGAGCTATGCATGCAGTATTATCCTCAAACAATATTGTAGGGATATTTTTATCAATTGGGAGACCACATGACTCCCTAATATATTGAGATAATGATCTCAACCAAACGCATTCACGACTTGCCTCATGAATAGCTAATAACTCTGCATGATTTGTTGAAGTGGCTACCAATGTTTGTTTTATAGAACGCCATGAAATTGCGGTTCCCCCACAAGTAAATACATACCCAGATTGAGATCGGGCTTTATGAGGATCTGACAAATATCCAGCATCTGCATAACCAACTAAAATTGGTTTTGATAAGTTATTATAATATAAGCCCATATCTGTGGTCCCTCGAAGATATCTAAAGATATGTTTTATACCATTCCAGTGTCTTCGAGTTGGCGAGGAACTATATCTTGCCAATAAACTTATTGCAAAAGATATATCAGGACGTGTATTATTAGCAAGATACATTAGTGCTCCAATAGCACTAAGATATGGTACTTCAGGACCAAGTAATTCTTCATTTTCCTCACGTGGTCTAAAGACATCTTTATTAATGTCTAATGACCTTACTACCATAGGAGTACTTAAAGGGTGCGCTTTATCCATGTAAAACCTTTTAAGTACTTTTTCTATATAGGATGATTGATGCAAAAATATTCCATCTTCCAGATGCTCAATTTGAAGACCTAAACAAAATTTTGTTTTTCCAAGGTCTTTCATCTCAAACTCTTTCTTTAAGCATTGCATAGCTTGTGATAACTCTTCAGGAGTTCCAATCACATTTAAATCATCAACATAAACCGCAATTATAACAAACTTTGATTTTGATCCTTTTATGAATACACATGGGCATATAGGATCATTATTATATCCTTCTTTTATCAAATATTCACTAAGACGATTATACCACATCCGTCCAGATTGTTTTAGCCCATACAACGCTTTGTTTAATTTAACAGAGTATATTTCTCGAGAATTATTACATGCTTCTGGCATTTTAAATCCATCAGGGATTTTCATATATATACCATGGTCTAACGAGCCATACAAATAAGCCGTGACCACATCCATGAGGCGCATTTCAAGTCTTTCGGTCATTGCCAGACTTATCAAGTATCGAAGCGTTATTGCATCCACCACAGGCGAATATGTTTGTTCATAATCAACACCAGGAATTTGGGTAAAACCTTGAGCAACAAGTCTTGCTTTATATCTAATGATCTCATTTTGTTCATTTTTCTTTCGTAGAAATACCCATTTATTTCCAATTGGTTTGATTCCTTCTGGTGTTTGGACAATTGGTCCAAAAACTCCTCTCCTTTTAATAGAGTCTAATTCAGACTTGATTGCCTCTTTCCACATTGGCCAATCATTTCTATTTCTACATTCCTCTATAGAGGTAGGTTCATGATCCTCGTTTTCATTTATTATATCGCGCGCTATATTTTCAACAAAAATATTGTCGACAATTATTTCTTTTCGGTTCCATCTTCTTCCTGTATTGATATAGTTAATTGAGATCTCTTCATTTTCATTGGTTTCAGGTACCTGATTACTTTCATCATTAACCATATCAATGATCTCTTCTGGAGATACGTCATCATTTTGACCATCAAGATTAGTTGCTCCTTTTCTTTTTCGAGGAAGTTTATCTTTGGAACCAAGTGGTCTACCACGCTTCATGCGCACCTTAGACTCACTAGCAATTATAGGTTGTCCTTCTGGGACATGTATTTTAATTGGAGCATTCACAGCTGGAATATGAGATTTTGTGACTTTTTTTGGGTCAGCGAATGCGTCTGGCAATTGATTCGCAATACCTTGTAAATGGATTATCCTTTGAACTTCTAAATCACTTTCTTTTGTTCGAGGATCTAAATTTGTAAGTGATGATACATTCCATGATATCTCTTTCTCCAAATGTTTGTTACTTTCCCCTAATGTTGGGAATAATGATTCATCAAAATGACAATCTGCAAATCTTGCAGTGAAAATATCTCCAGTCATTGGTTCAATATATTTTATTATTGACGGAGATTCATACCCAACATATATTCCCATTCTCCTTTGAGGTCCCATTTTTGTTCGTTGTGGTGGATTAATTGGGACATATACCGCACATCCGAAAATCCTCAAATGAGAAATATTTGGTTCCTGACCATAAACCAATTGCAAAGGGGAATTATCATGATAACTAGTTGGCCGAATGCGTATAAGTTGTGCTGCATGTAAAACAGCATGACCCCAAGCCCAAATGGGAAGATTGGATTTCATAAGTATTGGTCTTGCAATCCATTGAATTCGTTTTATAAATGATTCTGCTAGACCATTTTGAGTATGAACATATGCTACAGGATGTTCTACTCGTATACCAATCGACATACAATAAGTCACAAAAGACTGAGACATGAATTCACCGGCATTATCAAGACGAATTGTTTTAATCGGATGATCAGGAAAATGTGCCCGTAATCGTATTATTTGTGCAAGTAATCTCGCAAAAGCCAAATTACGAGATGATAATAAGCACACGTGTGACCATCTTGTTGAAGCATCAATTAATACCATGAAATATCGAAATGATCCACACGGTGGATGAATCGGGCCACATATATCACCGTGAATTCTTTCTAGAAATGATAATGATTCATTTCTTATTTTTGCTGAAGAGGGTCTTGTTATTAGTTTTCCCTTTGAGCAATCAACACAAGAAAATTCATTGGATTGAAAAATCTTCTGGTTTTTCAATGAATGACCACATGAATTTTCAATAATTTTTCGCATCATCGTTGAACCGGGATGGCCTAACCGGTCGTGCCAAACTTTGAAATGATTTACAACATCAGTAAACTTCGGGTTTACTGTATTATATGCTTCAATCATCTCAATAGATGTGTAATATAAACCAGATGATAAAGCATGTAACTTTTCTAACACACACCTTTTACCCATTATAGTTGAGGTAATACAAAGATACTCAATGCCTTTTTCATTCATAGTTTCAATGTGATATCCATTAATACGAATATCCTTGAAACTTAACAAATTTCTTGAAGACTTTGGAGAGTACAAGGCATTGTAAATGATAAACTTTGTGCCATTTGGCATCGCAAAAATTGCTCTTCCGGAGCCCTCAACAATTTTTGCACATCCTGATATGGTATTGACATATGCTTTATCATTTCTTAAGTTTGAAAAATATTTCTTTTCTTTTAGAATGGTATGTGTAGTAGCACTGTCTGCGAGACATAAATCTTTATCTTGGATCTTCAATTGATTCATATTCCAAAATCTATATAATAAAAAAATATGAATAAATAGACATAAAATAAAAAATAAAAAGAAACATATATTATTGCATAAACTTTATTCAAATAAAGAGAACTAAAATAAAACCAACATTACTTAGAAAAGAAACATAATTCATAATATTGAAATAAATAAAAAAATTAAACTTCTTGATCAATTCTGAGCACTTCCATCTTCAGGATGGATAAGGAAATCGGCAACATCAAGGGACATCAGATCATCAATGCCTTCCACAAACTTGTTGGAGTCATCGTCAACGAATTTAGCTTCAACGAAATTAGCTTCAACATCATTTTCTCCTTTCTTCAATGACTCTTGGTAGAGATTCACAAAATGTCTAGGAGTACGACAAGTACGCGACCAATGTCCATGCATCCCACATCGGTGACAAATACTTTCTTTCTTATTCTTGCCTCCTTCGTTATTTCCTCGGAATTCCTTTTTAGTATTGTAATTGCTTGGTCCACCGCGGAAAAAACCTCTACCTCCTCTATATCCACGTCCACGACCTCGGTCAAGCCCGCGCCCACGGCCACGGCCACGGCCACGACCACGATATGATTCGAAATTTTATGTGGTGATTCGAACATGAACACGAATATTAAATTTGTTTATGTGGTGATTCGAAATTTGTTTATGTGGTGATTCGAAATTTTAAATTTGTTTATGTGGTGATTCGAAATTTTATGTGGTGATTCGAACATGAACACGAATTTTTCGAACATGAACATGAACATGAATATTAAATTTGTGTGGTGATTCGAAATTTTATGTGGTGATTCGAACATGAACACGAATTTTTCGAACATATTTTTCTGGTTTTTTTTTTCAAAAAAAATAATTAATTACATTAATGATGACAATTAATATTTTAATTGTTTCTAAAAACCGTTATTGAAATATTTAAATTTTGCATTTATTCAAATTTTCAAACCGTGAGGTATTCAAATTTTGCTAAAACATTCAACTTTTAAAATATTCAAATATTCAAATTAATTTTCACGCATGGGCCACCAATTTTTCCATGGGCCATGCAATTTTTCCATGGTCACAAAACAACAGGTAGTTTGATATATTAAATTTTTCCGTGGTCACAAAACAACAGGTAGTTCATTCGCTCTACAAAACAACGGCATGCGATGTCATATGAAAAAAAAATGTAAACGATTTGAAAAATATCAGATCAAATTATAACTTTTCTGATACACAAGATCCATATAAATGGCGAGTGTAGAGCATACTTAGTTATTTCGATCTTACTATAATATTGAAAAAAATTGTAATGATTAAGAGAAAAAAAACCTCGAAAGATTGAAAGAAAAACAGAGCCTCGTGCTGATAACATGTTGCAAAATAAACTTGAACAATATGTAAGATGAGAGAGCAAGAGGTAGAGCAAGATAATTCTTTATTCAAGAAGATTTCTCAAGTGTACATTTACAAATGAAATTGCCTCTATTTATAGGCTTACAAGGATAGATGAAGAGACAAACAAATAGATTAAGAGATAAGGTAGTCATAATTCATAGAATTAAATAGAAATAAAGTGGGAGAGTAAATAGAGAATATGAAGAGTTGGAAAAACTCAAAAGACATTCACATGATATTATTATTTTATAATACTAAACACTTACTAATTTTAACATTACATTTAATGAATTATAATTTTATAATTTACTCTTTATCTTACCTCACATTTTGTATGAGATTAGATTCTCATTTAATGAGTATTAAATTTTTTCTGCAATTTTGTCTATCCGATATATAATATTAATTAATTAATATTTCAAAATTTTTCTTATGTCACCAGAAGAACTATTAGATTATTTAAATTTTGTCAAATGATTTGTATATTACAAGTTTGATGTTAAAACCATTAGTTGGATAACCGATTGTCTAAAAATTTATCATTTCATAACACATTGGATTTATGATTTTTGGTTTGTTACAAGAAGCAATAATATATATATATATAACGCGTAGCCAGCAGACGGCAAGGGGCGCGCGTGGGGAAAACTCGGTAGCTAAGAACTGCCAGAAACAGGATGAGAGAAAAATCAAGAACACTGAGAAAATCAGACAAGCGAAGAAGACAAAGGAAGATTTCGAAAAAAACCTAAAGGAGAAAGGATGAAGAACATGAAGAAGCCATGGTCATCGTCTTCTTCATCTTCATCGGAAGTGGTGATGAAGAGAGGGCCATGGACGGCGGAGGAGGACGAGAAGCTGGTGAAGTGTATAGAGAAGGAAGGAGAAGGGAGGTGGAGGACGTTGCCGAAGAGGGCGGGGCTGCTCCGCTGCGGAAAGAGTTGCCGTCTCCGGTGGATGAATTATCTCCGACCCTCCGTCAAGAGAGGTCACATCTCCCCGGACGAGGAAGATCTCATCCTCCGCCTCCACCGCCTCCTCGGAAACCGGTAATGGAAACTTCACAGTTTTTTCTCCCTTCTTCATTCACAAAACCCTAATTAAGAATCGAAGAGTGCATGTATATGTATAGAGTAAACGAGATCTAAACAAACAAGGGACCTAAGAAATGAGAAACCCTAATCAGCACATGTTGATCGCAGCAAAAACAAAAAACCCTAATTATCAGCATGTATATATACATGTAATGATCTGCACAAAATCACATTAGATTGCCCGTGTGCTTGATTTATGTACCTTATGGATAAATATCAAGCTTATTATATATCTTGATTTATGAATGCTTATGCAATATACATATACACATATACTCTTGCATACAACTTTAATTACTTTAATATTTGCATGGTCGATCATATAGGTGGTCTTTGATAGCGGGAAGAATACCAGGAAGAACAGATAACGAGATCAAGAACTATTGGAACACTCACCTCAGCAAGAAACTTTTAAGACAAGGCATAAACCCTCGAACCCATAAGCCTCTTGATGATGCAGAAGGAAACAATAAGAGCAAAAATGTCCAAGTTTACTCTCCTTCCTCATGTGTACATCATCATCTACCCTTCAATACACCTTCGAAGAGTACGATGTTTAATGTCGGAGATGGATCTAATAACTTCAACGAGAATAATGTCTCTCTTGGTGAGTTTGATAATCAGTTTCAAACTCACAATAGTCATTGCGGTGATGATGACTTCGATTTCTGTTATGATGATACATTCTCATCGTTTCTGGATTCGCTTATCAACGAAGATCCTTTTGCTTCTTCTTCCCAACAACCAATGCAATTGCAAGACAGTTCGGAAGAAATAACCGGAGTTAATGTTGCATCGATGGGTTCTGGTGATGATACTATGGTTGTGCCGGAAAATAAATGATCATGTACGGTGGTCTCATTCTCTCTCTCTCTATATATATATATATAAAAACTTCTAGCCATGGATTTTCTCATCCATGGTTCTTCTTTGGTGGTCATGTTTGTTATTATACATGCATATATATATATATATATGGTTATATGTACTCCGAGTTTTTACTCCAATTGTTTGTTTGGTAATACTACGCCTACTTTTATATAACATGTATGATCAACTTAACGTTGTTCTCATATTTCTCCCCATCCACCGCCAAAAAAAAATAGTTAGACATGTATTGCAATACAAATTTTAACCCTAATTTTGGGTTCATATTGAGTTGTATTAAGTTGTCCCATATCGATTATAACATTAACTTTGGACTCCTATATATATATGATATTGAACAATTCTAAATTCTTAAACTAGTTTTTGTGATTAGTTAGATCTAAATTCATATTTGACGTTTTGAAACTTTTTTCTCCAATCTAAACTAATGTAAAGTTTACGAATTAGATTTTTTTATCTTTCTAAAACGCAAACAATGAATCCATGACTTTGAAATCATACATATAACTGAATCGAAAATGAAAGGAAGAGAGCACGATACAAAAGGTTTTACGTGTTTGAAACCTGATTACTCAAAAAATCAGATGAAGAAACGATGTTTGTTATAAGATACCTCTCTATAATTGATCAAAGAACCTCAATACCAAGCTTTTTCACCTTCAATTCGCACATTCTTGTTGTCATCGTGAATATCTCTTACCCAAGTCCATATCCTTTAAACTACATAAAAAAAAAAACATGTTTTTGGCTATAACTTTACGTACCTAGTTTCAATCAGAGTTCAGTTGAGCCTCAAATTTTTTAGTTGCGCCAAATATTGCAACTGGTAATGACCATAACATATTGCAATTAGGTTCAGATACCAATTGTAAGGTTTATAAATTAGGTTTGTGACCAATGTATTCACGTACGGTAACCTTGAGCTTCACTTGCTCATACAGAATGAACCAAAGAAAAAAGAAAAAGAGCACGACACAAAATATTTTATGTGTTGATACATCGAATGTCGATGCCCTATCTATGGCCAATATCAAGGAATTCTCGACGATTTTTCATTAGAACTGTTATGTTGTATTGTCCTAATCGATTAGAATATTGTGAATTATGGATTAGAATATTGAACAACCCTAAATTTTTAAACTAACTTTTAATATTAGTTAGACTCAAACTCGTATTTGACAAGAACCTCGAAAAACAAATATTTGTTTCAAGATACCTCTTTGTAATTCATCATAGAGGTATTAAAATCGAGAGGAAGAATACGAGTGAAATGAAATTAACTACCCCAAATTTGTGTGTATATGTACATCACGTGCCTTAAGCGTGAGTTAATTAAACCAAGTAATGATATTGGTTTAATCCTTTAACCAACAATTGATTTGTTGTCCACTTTTATGAGAATCCAAGGTCGCTCATTCACACGGTGAAGGGCAACAAGATCAAAGTGGTACATATGGTTTCTTATTTTAATAAAAAAAGAATCATCGTGTGGGAAAATTGGACTATTTGACGTCTTCCCACATTCGATTCAATGACAAAATTTTCATCTCAAGCTTTTATCCCTTCAGGCGAGTTCTTTTCTTGTCAGACATTTATTGCATGATAATTTACTACAAATGATATGATTAAATTATATTAAACCAGACAAAACCTTCTTTTTGAGATAGATTCAAATATTTAAGCTTATTTCAACATGCACAATCAATGAAAATTTCAAGCAAACATTTGTGTTCTCATTGCATTAGAAATTCGAACTCAAATCCGACGAAAATTTAATTCAAAATTACAACTTTAATTGTGCATTAAAATTGTATTAGAAAGTGTAACGTAAATGTGACATAGATTTGGTGCGACTTTGAACCCTAATTTTACTTTGGTATTCTTTTAAAAAATCTAAATTATAAGCACAACACGGATGAAGAACAGCACGAAGTTAATTTTCTGCGTTTGAATGTACACGTGATCTCATTTACGCTCAACAAAAACGCCAAGTTTGACCTAACATTCTGTTTGACCCTTTGGTGTTTGGTTCCTAACAACAAAATTAACTTAACAGCAATTCTTTGGCATAACTAACACAACCCTAAAAAAATAAACATAATATATCTTTTCCATTTTGAGAAAATAATTGCAGTGAAAAATGTAAAAATATCACTTAAGCAAACGGATTTCATTGATATTTAACAATGAAATCCTTTGCAAGTGAACCCTCAATCGATTTGTTTGTTTGTAGTGACAAAAATCAATTTTAGTCGAACGTTTAAATGGATTTTAGTTGATATATTAACGAAAATATGTAACCATCAAAAATGATAATTTATCATATGCACGTAATCCACGAATCAATGCAAGTGTTAACAATGAAAGTTGTGTATAATGGACTAGAACAATCATATATATAAGCAATACATAAACCCGATAGATCTTGATGTACTCGTATATATAACCATGCATGCATGCATGCATATGTATACATGCATTATAAGTGTACATGTTACGATGAAAGTATGTATGGATGAAGGATTCTGAGATCTAACTGATGTACTTACAGATTATGAATAATAGTCATGAAGCTATACTTTGCAAATTAATAGATTATGAACTTCAACTTGATGGTAGATGATGACTCATTGCAGAGAATCTTTGTGAGAACCTTTTTCTTCACCTCTTTTTGTTGTAACCGATAGAAGTTGACGATATATATATGTATGTATGTAGTGTATATATATATATATATATATATATATACATATATAGTTTGAGTGTGGATCTGAACGATGTGTCTAATGTTTTGTAGGAAAACAAAACCAAAGGGGAAGAGAGAGAGAGAGAGACATCTTTTGAGTTAATAGACCAAGCGTTGTATCTCTTACATATACTTGTACATTTTAAATATAAAATAAAATAAAATAATTAATAGATTAAGCAGGCAAAATATCAATATTCTCGTAGGTTTCCTTATTTATTTCATGTATACCCTGAAAGATCTAAAAAAAAGAAAAATTGGAAAAAAAAATGTGTCATTATTTTTGCATGTAAAAAGACACACGGTTTGACTTTTTTCCAAAACGAAACATATTTCAAAATTGGAAATAAGAAACGAGAGACGATTTCGAAGTTGAAAGTAATGAGCGGTAGACAATTTCGAAATTGAAAGCAAGGAATAAGAGACGATTTCGAAATTGAGAGCAAGGATCGAGAGGCAATTACGAAGTTGAGCGAAAGGCCATTTCAATGGTCGCTTGAGACTCGTGACTTCTTCGACTCAAGAGACTAATTGGATCGTAAAGATCGCTTGAATCTCATGATCCTCTTCGCAAAGATTGCTTGAATTGCAAGGTTTGCTGGAGACTCATGACCCTCTTCGACACAAAAGATTCATGGGTCATAAGGATCGCTAGTCTCAAAGGTCAATTGAGTCACTAGGATCGTTTGAGTCGTTTAAAGTATAAGGATAATAGAAGGTTATCAATATTATAAGGTTAGAGTTGAAGTTGAGATTTTTTTTAGGGAAGGATAAGATTGAAATACTAATAACATATCCAATTATTTTTTTTATTTTATCCCGATTAAACATGATATTAAATTTTAAATATTTTTATTTTTATTTAATTGTAATATATATTAATCTATTACAATTTAATCTATTATTATTATTATTATTATTATTATTATTATTATTATTATTTTGAAACTTTAACAAACGGAAATAATTATTGTAAGATGTGATGTTTTTTTGGGTAAAGAGAGATATGATTGTTATATACATAAGAATAAAACTTCCAATTTTGGTATGTGTTATACATACATTGAAATGAATGTCGATGTCTTTTTATTTTCCCCAATTTCCCAACTCTCTCCACATTTATTATTCATTTTCTCCGTATTAATTTAAATATATTTTTATAATATATTTGCTTTAAAAAAATATAAAGCTTGCAATATTGGAATATCTTATTTTTTCATTTTATTTTTATTTGCATCAGAACCCGCCAAATATTCGGATTCATATAGTCGAAAAAAATATAATAAATATAAATATTTTTCGGATATTTGAACGTAAAAATTATTATATGCAAAATTGAAATAACAAGTTTCAACAAAAAATATAGTTTATCGAACACTATTAACTACAACGTTCGAGATTCAATATTTGTTTTTTATTCCAAAGCTCAACAAAATCCAAAAAATATATGTCAACAAAATCCACCCTTATATATCAACAAACCTCAAAAAAAATCTAGAAAGTATATATCAACAAATTCTAAAAACTACATATTAACAAGCAAACAAAAAAATATATTGAAACACATAACGAAAATATGTCAATTTTTTTTCAGGGTGGAAGCAAAACTATGGTTTTAAACCTCCAAGACTAAACCCTATCGAATATTCTATATAAGCATTTCCTTGTAAATGTCCATTTTGACGACCTAAACGATATGATAAATACATAAAATTGATTTCGTATTTGCCTATGAAAACAAAAGTTAAACTAAACTTACAACAAGATATTTCTTTATGTTAACATTTTGCTTATGTCACGAGCGTAGGAAGGGATTCCTTTGATAGGCTTCACGAACCAAAACCTAATCAGTTCCTTGAGCTTCACGAATGATGGGCCGACGAAAAAGAGAGTTAAGGTTGTAATGAGAACGATAAGCCGATGATAGAGGATTATCACTACTAGAAAATTCAAGATTTGGGACGGAATTTGGGGACTGCGATTTTCATCCCTAAATTTGGGGATGAATTATACATGGATTACGGACGGATAATAAAATCCATCCCGAATCCATCCGTAATTTTGCGTACCGAAGAACCGTCCCTAATTGATCCGCAAATACGGACGGATTAAAGACGGATGAGTAGGGCATCCCAGATTTGGGACGTTAGAGCACGGGTGTCCGCAAATTGGGGACGGAGGCACCTTCCGTCCCCATATTTAGGGACGACGGCACCTTCCGTCCCCAAATTTAAGGACGATGTCTCCTTCCGTCCCCAATTTTAGGGACGACGCAGAGGCCGTCCCTAATCAGGCACTTTAAAAAACCAATTTAGGGACGGATTCGGGATGACTCTTCGGCAAACTATTTTGTTAGTCCGTAATCCATCCCTAATTCGTCTATAAATAATCTATTTAACCGCTCAACCATTGATTCGTTTTTCATAAGAAACTCTCATATCTTTCACCACATATCTTCTATAGTGTTTGCGATTATAATGACATCTTCATCAAGATCGAACATTTTCGTTTCTAGAGAATAGATGTACAGAATAATTGATCTAGAATCTCAAGGTGTATCGAAGGAGTTTATAGAAGGCATCACACAGTTTATGACAATGGCGACAAATCAACAAGTTTACAAAGAAACGGGTACGTTGGTTTGTCCATGCGTTAAATACAAGAATGAAAAATTTGTTAATGAGAGAACTGTTTGAAAGCATCTTTATTTAAGAGGTTTTACTCCGAATTATTTCATGTGGTTATGTCATGGAGAAAATTTTGCACCACGACCTAGTAATGTTGTGGAAAACTTTAGTAGGGGCACTATACATCATGAAGTGTTTGAGTCTTCTCAAGATGTAGGAATGAACCCTTATGTGAAAATGGTGCAAAATGTATTTTGTGACAAAAACGAAAATATTGAAGAAGATCTGAATGAAGAAGCAAAAAGTTTTTTGAAATGCTAGAAAGTGCTAGGAATCCACTTTATGATGGTTGTAGAAGTGGTTTATCACAGTTATCTCTGTCTGCACGTTTGATGAATTTGAAGATTGAAAATAATTTGCCCGAGAATTGCATGGATTCGATATTGCAATATTAAGAGATTATTTGCCAGAAGATAATAATGCAGTAGACTCTTATTATGAGACAAAGAAGATGATGCGATCTTTAGGTTTATTGCCATATCAAAATATTGATGTTTGTCAAGACAATTGCATAATTTTTTGGAAAGAGACATCGTGATAATTTGAAATCTGAATAATTAGATTAGAATGAGCCTTTACCAATTACAGACAGATTAAAAAGATTGTATCAATCTATGGAGACCGCAAGCGACATGAGATGGCATGCTGAGCATTCAAGTCGTGAAGGAGAGATGTGTCATCCCTCAGATGGTGAGGCGTGGAAACACTTTAACAAGGTATATCCTGATTTTGCGGCTGAGAGTCGAAATGTCTATTTAGGCCTTTGTACCGATGGTTTTAATCCATTTGGGATGTTTGGGAAGAATTATTCATCGTTGCCAGTTATAGTGACACCTTACAACTTACCACCGGATATGTGCATGAAAAAGAGAATTTTTGTTCTTAACAATAATGATTCCCGGGCCTAATCATCCGAAAAGAAGTTTGGATATATTTCTTCAACCACTTATTGAATAATTGAAAGAATTATGGAATGGAGTTCAAGCGTACGATATCTCGAGGCGACAAAATTTTATGTTACGAGGTGCTTTCATGTGGACAATAAGTGATTTTCCAGCTTATTGTATGTTATCTGGATGGACAATGCAGTTTTCTTCCTGTAGTTGTGTGGAAATCTCCTCCTCCAATTTCGACCGGCGAAGAGATTTTGTATGAACGACTTCTTGCTTTGGATATTCCGAGAAGTAAAGATTGCGGAGGAAACAATCATCTGAGAATTGGTGGTTATGGACACTACTAGAAATTTTAAATTTAGGGACGGAATTTCCGGACGGATTTTGATCCGTCCCTAAATTACGGACGGAAATTTTGGTCCGTCCTTAAATTCCAGACGAGTTTTAATCCGTCCGTAATTTACAAACGAAATTCTTTCAGTCCCTATTTCCGGACGGATTAGGGACTACCTCCAATCACTCCCTAAAATACGGACGGATTAGGGACGGATTTTTTATTTTTTTAAAAAAAATTATTTATTTCATTTTTATTCATTTTTTATCACTTTTTATTTTTTTACAAAAAAAAATTCCGGACGGCCTAAAAACTCAGTCCGGAAATTAAGGACTGATTTTTTTAACCGTCCGGAATTTTTTTTCAAATAAAATTAAAAAATTTAAAAACAAAAAATTAAAAAAAAAAACGTCTCTAATCCGTCCGGAATTAGGGACGAATTAGAGACAGATTTTTTAATCCGTTTGGAATTAAGGACGAATTAGGGACGAATTATTTAATCCGTTTGGAATTAGGGACGGAATATTTGAATCCGTCCGGAAATCCAATCTTATAAATTCATCCGCAAAGAATAAGAAGAGAAAGAAAAAGAGAATGAAGAAAGAGAAAGAGGAATAGAGAAGGCATGTGAGACGACGACGGCGGAGGTGGAGACGATGGCGGTGGTGGAGGCGACCGGGGGGGGGGGGGGGCGGGGCGGTGGTGGAGGCGACGGTGGAGGTGAGGTGGCGATGGCGGCGGCGACGGAGGGGGAGACAACGACGACGGATGATTTGGAGGCGACGATAAAGACAGAAGAAGAAGTTTAATCTATCACAAAAATGTTTTTATTTTTAATTTTTTTTATTTTTGTATTTTTATTTTTTCTTAAATTCTGGACGGAAAAATATGTCCATCCGGATTTTTTTTAATTTTCGGAAAACATTTTCGGACGGAAAAATATATCCGTCCGGAATTTTTTTAAATTTTTAAATTTTTTAAATTTTTAAAATTTTTTAATTTTTTTAATTTTTTTCGGACGGTTTAGGGACTACTAAATCCGTCCGGAATTTCGGACGAATTCTGAACGGAAATTAATTAGCGACGTTCATTTACGGACCGATAAAATCCGTCCGGAAAACGTCTGGAAACCATTTTCCAGACGAATTAGGGACGAATTTTGCTGTCTGGAAATTTAATTTTTATTGTAGTGGGAATTACTTATAACTGGTACAAGAAGAGCATATTTTGGGATTTGCCGTATTGGAAAAATCTGAAACTTCGACATAATCTTAATGTCATGCACATAGAGAAGAATTTTTTCGATAACATCATCAATATAGTACCGAATGTCACAGGGAAGACGAAAGACAATATTAAATCACGCAAGGATCTAGAAGAGTATTGCTCACGAAAGGAGTTACATATAAGTGATGACGGTGAAGCGTCAGTCCCGATATTCAGATTGTCAAATGATAAGAAATATAAATTTTTGAAATGGTTGAAAGAAGATGTGAAATTTTCCGATGGCTATGCGTCTAACATTGGAAGGTGTGTCTATTCAAACTTTATTTCAATTTTTTTTAAAAATCTTGGGACGAACCATTTTCCGTCCCTAAAGTTTAGGGATGACCAGCCGTTCGTCCTTAAAATTTGGGGATGACCAGCCATCCGTCTCCAAATTTTAGGGACGGACAACGGGGCGTCCCTAAAATTTAGGGACGACCACCCATCCGTCCCCCAAAATTTAGGGACAACCCGCCACCCTCCCTAAATTTTAGGGACGCCCGGTTGTTCGTCCCTAAAATTTGGGGACGCCTCGTTGTCTGTCCCCAGATTCCGAGTCCTCTTTTGATTTTTTTTAGGGACCGTTTGCAGACCGCAATTTCCGTCCTTAAATGCGGACCGTTTGCGGACTAAATTTTCCGTCCTTAATTGCGGACGGATAACATTTGGCGACGCGCGTTTGCGGGCTACCACCGATCGTCCCTAAACAGGATTAGGGACAAATTCTTCAGTCCCTAAATCGTGATTTTCTTGTTGTATATAGTGAAAATGACAATTTGACGACAAAGATGATTTAGATTTACGCGAGATTTTTCAAGATAAAATGGTTATGATGAGAATTTTTTTTAGGGTTAATGTTGTTATGATATATTTATCATTATTGGCAACAAAATCCTTCTATTTTTTATATTTATACATTATTATCAATAATATACCTAAAAGTGACTATATATTAGTACATTCCGAATAGAATTAATCTAAATATTTAAATTTTTATTTGTATTCATATGCTAAAAAATTTTGATATAATTATTTGTATTTGTATTTAATCTTTGAGTATTCGAATTTTTTCTTTGGTGACGGATCACATATAAAATAATTTTATGAATAATTTGCATGGTCTCTAATATAATATTTGAATAATTTGCATGGTCTCTAATATAATATTTGATTAAATTTAGAGTTTAAATATTTATATTAATTATGTAAAGGAACCATAATTGGGATGACTTGACCGGTAGATGTGGTCATCCGATGCGCCATTTTTTAGATGACAAAAATGAATTAAATTCGACCGTACAAATAGAGACATATTCAATTATAGGAATCATAGGCCGTTAGGTGCCTAACTAATATCTCAGTTTACAACTTTGGTCCAAACAACGACGCAAGAAATATTCATAAATACATTGAATTATATTTGGAAAAAAATATCTGAATTCTTTCAAAATTAGTAATTGAACAATTAAAGTTATTTCATATTTTATATTTAAATACAAAACTATAACACTATACAGTGTGCTCATTGTTTATAGACATAGTGCCGAACCGAACGAATAGTTGTGGTTAAGTTATTTGCATTGTGCATATATTTGTTATAAAATTTGGACATAGTTTGTTTAATTTATATAGAATTCTCCATGTATAAAGCTTGCAGAGTGTGCATATATATGTGCGTATCAATATCATAAGTCCATATAAATAAATATATCATTGTATCACCTATATGTGTGTCTATATATATAAATTTAATATCAGACATATTTTCGTAATGTTATATGATTTCATGCATATTTTTGAAATCTAATGAAAAAAATTGGAAAATATGTCTGATATTAAATTTATATATATATACACACATATAGGTGATACAATGATATATTTAAAAAGATAAATTTAGTCCTATTTTTGTTTGTAAAAATACATACGTTTTGAAAATTTTAGAGTTACCCCCAATTTCAAAGTTAGAAATACAAATAGCGAGAGACGATTTAGAAGAGAGCGATTTTCGAGCGATTCCGAACGATTTCGAGCGATATCAAGTGTTTCCGAACGATTTCGAGCATTTCCAAGCGATTTTCGATGGTTTTCAGTCGATTTTAAACATTTTCAATCGATTTCGGGCGTTTTCGGACGAATTCCGACCGATTTCGGGTCTCACAGAGTTACACGGTCTCATAGAGTCGCATAAATCTCACAGGGTCACAAGATCACAAGGACAATTTAGAAATTTCAATATTATAAATATAAAATTGAAATTGATTTTTTTTTAAGAAAATGTAAAGTTGAAATCAAAATAACATACGAATACAAAGGATGTTTTTGAAATCACCCATATATATATCAGAATGAAAAACAGCTCCACATTTGAGAATAAAAAAAAAAATAGCTCCACATTTGACAATAATTTCCTTGAATGTACTCATCTCCATCACATTTGTTCAAAATATGGATTTGATTCAATGAGCAAAGAATGAGAACTTGTGAAATCTCTAGTTACATTACCAAATTAAACAAGAACCAAATGAACCGGAAAATCAAGCCGCCGGCAACTTTCCCGGTTAAGGTCAAAACGCCGTTCAAATAGTCAAAGCCAAACGTCATCGCGAAGTTACAAAAAGCGGTTGTTCTGAAGCAAGGCTACGATTAGTGTAAGCATTGACAGTACCCCAAGATAGCGGCCTGATATGAACAGTGCGTTTGCGTTTCCTCGAAAAGGACTCACTGGACCAAACGCAGCCGGTGGAAAATTTCCGTCCGTCGCGTTTGCACTACAAGTATGAGTTTACACCATCAAGTTAGAATAGATTTGGATTTTTCGACGGAAATTCACAAGAATCTAATATAAAGAATCGGTTTGGATGGTTTACCTGCCGGTATATGTACATGACCCGTAGCCTGAATGTTGCGTAAAGAACGAAAATCAGGGATTATAAAGTCGAAAATCATGTAAAAGAATGCATGTTTTTTAAACAATTTTTTGTTTGAGTTTAAAATTAGAATTTAAGTTTTAATTTGTAATCAAATTTTTAGTTATTTGTTTGATATTTTCAAAGTTAGAGTTTTAGATCTAAACTTTAAATTTAATTTAGTTTTTTCATAAAAATTAGAGTTTGAGTTGAGATTTTTGTGAGAAAATTATAATTTATATTTTACATATAAATTATATTTATTAAAATAATAATAATAATAATAATAATAATAATAATAATAATAATAATAATAATAACATTATTATTATTTATAAGTTATATTTAAAATAACTTAATATATTTTAAAAATACAAATTAATCATATATAATATTAATTTAATAAAAATTATCAATTTTAATATTTTTAAGGGTATTTTAGTAATTTACATATTTTGGACTCGAAATCCGAGTCAGAATGCTGACTCAAAGTTCTACAAAAGAACATGCTCAGGTTATCGAAATATACATTTAACCAGCATGTTAACTAACCTATTGGTATAAAAATTGGATCGGATTCAAGAACTGAATCATAAAGATCGTAATCGGGAGAATAAATACTTACTAGGATCTCTGGTCGTGGCGATGGCTGTACCGTCGAAATCACATGTTCCACCTACATTCTTCATCTTCTGGTAATAATCATTGTATGCAAAAGATGCATGACTCTTGAGGTTGTTCGGGAGATAACACGGTTTGCCTGGTTGAATCGCTACGCAATTGGCTCGGCCTTGACCACATGCCCAATTCAAACCGTCTTGTAATTTATCCGGGTCAGCGTCATCTTTAGCCACACACGTCTGACCCGCTCAAACTCACCGGATAACCCACCGAGCCATTCGAGAAGAAAATCCCCCAGTTCCTTTCTGATACGGGTCCTGGTCGTTTATCTTCGTTGTAAAGCTCATATATATACGTATTGATAGGCATATCAGGTTGACTAGGTGGACCCGAATCGTTCAAGATTCGTTTAATCAAATTATTATTGAATGTCTCGGCATTATCAACCGTGGCCGCAGGTTCATTACTTCCTCCAAACCAAGGCCAACCCGTTTCTGTAATAACAACGGGAATCTTGGAAAAATTCAGAGCTTCAATGGAGTAATATGTTGCATCAACCATGGCATCAAACATACTATTGTAACGCAAAAGCGTATTCGGATCCACGATTTGCTTTACGGGCGAAAGCGGTTTGAAAAGAGCATAATCAAGTGGAAAAATCCCATTACCAGAAGTATAACCATAATAAGGATAAGCATTTAACATGAAAGACGAACCCGTATTCTTCAAAAACTGAAGAAACTGATACACAATCGTATTCCACGAGGCGTTAAATGTCGAGGTAGAAGGCGGGAATGGCTTAGGCATGATATCCATTGACATAGGACTCGAAACTTTAACCTGAAAGTTCAAATTAGTTGCAACAAGTGCCTTATGAATGTTGTTTAAAGCCGAGACAAGAACAGGAGCAACATGTGGGATTGTTGTAAGAACTTCAGTACCAACAGCAATGGAAGTAATATTCGTCGAAGGAATATAAGCCGCGACATTTTTGTTAACCCATGAAGCAGCGGAAGACGGGTATCGTCCAATACTAAGTAATTCATCATTCGTTATACCGACCATTACATCGATATTACTGTTAGCTAATGCTTTCAGCATATGACTGTTGGCGTTGTAAAGACGAACATGAGTGATTTGTTGTGATTTAAGTAATGTAACAATGTCTGAAGGTGATGGCATATTAGTCATATCAGTTCCAATGTTTACTCCAACAAATGCACCTATATGTAAAGATTCAGATCAAACATTTAGATTCTCTTTATCTTAACTGGATTAAGTCTGTAATAAGAAGGGAAAAACTTACCGTTTGTGCATGTAAGAATGCCAATTAGGAGTAAATTCACGGCTGTAAAACATCTTTGAGGAAGCATTTAATCCAAGATTAAAGATTCAGACTTGAAATCTGATATTGTTGTATCCTCTCTCTCTCTCTCTCTCTCTCTCTGTGATCTTCAGCTGTCATAACAGAAAATGCAATGTTTATAAAAAAACAACCTCAAGATTGGTTTTTTTTTTTCTGACAATTGATGAATCTTAATACAACTTAACTTCATTATCATCACTGGTAACATCAATGGCAGATGAGTTATCACTGTGGAACTGATCTAAGAACCCTAAAGATGAAGCAAGACTCTCATTTTATTAATAGTAAGTCTCGGATTTAGAAGATGAGCTTCAATGATATCAAAATTTCCGAAAAAGGAAGTGAATAATAGATCATTTAGAAAGGAAAATGAATACAGATAGATATGGGAATATCTAATATATTAATTCAGGGCTCTGCAAAATCAGAGTGGGCCAACAATAATAACCCTCCAAGCTTACGAAAAGTCACAAGATTTTTCTTTTTTGTCTTTTTTTTTTGTCGTTTAATTCTGTCATACATGTTCTATGAAACTGCAAATGAAACCAGACAATAATGAATAATGTGTAAGAAATCTAACCTAAATGCCAAAATCATCAAACACCCAGATGAAGAAATCAACAAAAGATCAAAGATTTACCTGATTTAGACTTGCCCACTTCGAGATTCACCCAGAAAGAAAGATACAGTCTCGACAACAGAGAAGCAGAGATCTCAAGACAAGAACCCTAAACGATCTTTTAAGACAGAACAGGAAAAAAAACAGCTTCACAGACGTCGTAATGTATGTAAGAACCCCAAGAGAGAATGATAAAAAAAAGTAAAGTTTTTTTTATCTCTCCGTAGTTAAAGAAGAAGATGAGAGAGATAAACAAAGAACAGCTCTGTCCTTCACAGTTCTTCACTGCTTCACTTAAACTTTAATGCGTGGGAAACCAAAAGAGTTTGTTAAATAAAAAGGCTTTCAAAAGGCTAAATAATAAAAGAACGGTCTTATTTAATTAATTAATTAATTATTATTACTCTAGCTTTTATATTCTCAGACAACTATGCCCCACTCTCTTCCACATTATTACACAATTAATACATAATCTATCTAAAAATTATGAGAATTCAGTCTAAATCATGTGAATTAATAGTTTAAAACACTTTTTTTATACTTAAAATCCTTTTAATAATTATATTATAAACCCACAAATGTACACATAATTTAAGGGAAAAGAAAACAAAAGTCATGTTCAAAGAAGCCTCTAGCTGCAGCTTTTTTTTATTTTTATTTTTTTACGAGCAAAGGTCCAAAATTCTGCAAACTTTTGGGTTCTTTCGTAGACTTTGTCAAAGAATATTGAATTTTGGCAAATAAAGTGTATATTCCACCATTAATGACAGGTTAAATGAGTTACTCATTTCAAATTTTAGTTTACGGATTTCGGTTTAAAAGAATACAATTATTATTTATTCGTAAAAATCTTTGAAATCGGTTAAAAAAGGTCTGACAGAAATAATTTATTTACTTTATTGGATACCTTTCTGAGATTTTTTTATTTGTATGGTTATTCTTACTTGGGGTAAAAAAATAAAAATAAAAAATTATTGCCGTGCATTAAGGGACGCGTCTTCAATTGTAAATTTTCTACAGACAGAGTTTCGAGACCTGCGAAAAGGAAGAGTCTTTGTCGGAATCTTTCCTCTGCAAACAAACGGATTAGGGTTTTTTTTCACCTTCCACGATTTCTAATGTAAAGATAAAAGATAAATCAAATGTAATAAAAAAATCCCCAAAGTTGTAATTTTTTTTGTTTTTTTTATGAGGGTATGGTCCATGGAACCTTTGATGCTTCAAGAAGAGAAACAGACATAACACAGAGTGGATTGCATTGCTGTAAAGTGAAAACAAAACGTCAAAAAGATTCTTCCTTAGTGGCCCATTTAAATCCTCATAAAAAACATAACACATGATGATGATTTCAGACAATCAAATCTTACAATAACATGTTAAAAGAGGTATCTTTCATAACCCTACCAAGATTGTCTTAATACGATAATTCAATCTAATGGCACAAGCATTTGCTAAAATAACAGAAGAGTGACGGTGAAGATTTTATCACTGGCTAGGAGAACGGTCAGCATTCGGCTCCCTTCGTGGGCTTTGGCTCCTGCTGCGGCTCCTGGCTTGTTCAGGAGTGTAGCTTCGGCTCCTTCTAGGGCTTACGCTTCTCTTAGGGCTTCGGCTAATGCTTCTGCCTCTTGGTGGACTTCCACTGCGAGCCCTTGAGCCATTACGGGCTGGTGAGCGAGAAAACGATCTCTCCCTCTCCCTCTCGTACCTCTCATCCCGGGGTGACACAGACCTACAACCAGAAAGAATATTGGGGGTAAAACAGGAAGTCCAGTGGACAAAAATGGTATTTGTAATGAAGGGTATTGTAATAAGCATTCTCCTTCCAATTTTATATCAAGGTACCATATCCATCACGAGTTTTCTGCTGCCACAACATTACTGAGAATGCAAAATAATTGCTACTTCAGCCGAAAGCAAGTAGATACCTTGAGTGTTGCCTCCTAGGAGGAGGAGAATAGTAGTCACGGCTTCGGGATCGAGATCTACCGCGTCGGGGAGGTGGAGAACGAGAATACCGAGGCGATCGGGAATAACGAGGAGGAGGACTACGTCTTCTATCACGGAACCGGTCCCTACAAAAATGAAAATCCAAAGCATTCAACATTCTTGAGAAATCCAAAGATCCACCCAAAATGAAGAAAAGTTGTAAAGAAAAAAAGGCTCAGCTCACCTTCCTCCTCGATCCCCTCCTCGCTCCCTAGCCCTCATTTCGGTTGGTTTCTTTCGGTTCTCTTCAGCAAATACAACAGTCAACTCGCGGCCAAGAAGAAGATGACCATCCATGTGATGTTTGGCCTCAGCAGCATCAGCAGGATCCACAAATTGGACAAAACCAAATCCTCGAGGTTCTCTGCAAAAGGCGGGAAAATATCTCAGACCAAAACCAAAAAACCATACACTTGAGAGATGTTCCATTCTGACAATAAGTGCTGAATGAAACTTGCAAGCCCTGCAACAGAAGGCATGTTGATAAACAGGCAAAAGCAAGCACTTGCCTGCAAACCTTGCAAGACTTGATACATCTTCAAATTGAAATCAAACCCAACTTCCTTCCAATCTTCATTACCATTTATATCATCTTCAAAAGAACTCTAATTACTTCTTTGGTGTCTTCAATTCTTTAGTTTCACTGTTAAACCTCAACAACCTCAATTAACACACTCGCTGTGTGATCACATTGAACATATCCTCAATGTATCCTTCCCTAAGGCAATGAGAAATTATGGGATTTTGGTGACATTCAATTAAAGTTACTTAAAACCATTGACTATTACTGCTAAAATTACCCCAAAAACCAATAATTGCAGGCAAAATGCAGACTTAATGGTCCAAAACCACGAGTCACATTTATGGTAACAGAAGGGTTACTTCGTAACTAACAAAATCAAACTAAAGAGTTAACATAAACAATCAACGGAATCCATAAGCAACACACAATGTAAGAAATGTCAAAAGAAAAGAACTAGAAAGGTGTAAACCAAACATTCAAGAAGAAGGATTAGATAGCAAACGGAGAAGAAAAAGGTAGATGTACTACCCAACCAACCGTAACAAAAGCAAACTAACAAACACTTATCCGCTAGATTTGCTCACCCAGTGTAATAATCTCTTGGCAGGTAGATATCTTTGAGAGGACCAAACTGCTCAAATGACCTTCTGAGGTCTTCTGGCCTGTGGAAAAAAAAAAGAAAATATGAGCTAAAATCAATTCAAAAACCTTATAGTGCCCTCTGATAATCTGAAAACAAAATTTCACAGCCTCGTTAAAAAGTTCATCGAGAACAAAAATGTTCTGCTGAAACACAAAATTTGTTCCATGCTAATAAGAGAACATGTTACATGCTCAGCTTTCGGAAAACCTTCACATTACGCAGGAAGCAAATAAGGGTCTACCTGCAATCGTGGCGTAGGTTGCGGACTAAAAGACTAGTAGGCAAATCTCTGCCACGACCTCCATATCGCCCACGAGGGCTAGGGCTCCGGCCTCTCCTCCCATAACCCCTTGGTGGTGATGGAGAGTAGCTCCTTCCCCTCATTGAGGATAATCTTCAACCCTCTTTACCAATCAATGGAAACAAAACGAGTCAGAAAACAACACCAAGATATGATTGAACTATTTATAAACAAGAAATCACAAGCACTAAGCTCAAACACATAAAACCAGAAACTTTAAACAACATTCTAATGCTTGCACTCAAGAAAATGGTACCGTTCTGACAACAAGTTTTTCTAACGAATCTTGCAATCCCCTGCAACAGAAGGCATGATGATAAACTGGAAAAAGCAAGCACTTGCCTGCTAACCTTGCAAGACTTGCATATATCTTCAAATTGAAATCAAACCCAACTTCCTTCCACTCTTCATTACCATTTACATCATCTTCAAATGAACTCTAATTACTTCTTTGGTGTCTTCAATTCTTTACTTTCACTGTTAAACCTCAAGAACTTCAATTAACACACTCAAAGTGTGATCACATGGTACATATCATCAATGTATTCTCTCCCCAAGAACAAAAGACAAAACCGAGTTCAACCCATCAACTGTTACGACTTCATCTTATCCCGGAAATCAATGATAATAGAAAAAGTCAACATGATGCATCAAAGTTTCCACTCATGCTTAATCAAATGGAAACAAAAGGGATACCAAATATGATCCACAAAATCAAGGATGTTTAGAAAAGTGGTTTACAAAAAGAAGAAAAAGACAGAGATACTACCGGACCTAAACACAAGTAAACGTACAAGAACATTCTTACTCACCCAGTATAATAATCCCTCGGCAGGTAGATGTCCTTCAGAGGACCAAACTGCTCAAATGGCCTCCTTATATCTTCTGGCCTGAAAAATACAAAACAAATGAAAAGCAAATAGATAACTCAATTTCCTCAAAGCGTCACAAGAAAATTTCACAACTACAACTTATAAAGGCTTCAATTTCACTTTTATCAATAAAAAAAATATATCGTGAAAAACAATGTTTTTCAGAAAGCCTTCACATCAAGGTAGACACAAACAAGGGTGTACCTGCAATCATGGCGTAGGTTGCGAACCAAAAGACTAGTAGGCAAGTCTCTGTTACGACCCCCATAACGCCCTCGAGGGCTAGGGCTTCGACCTCTCCTCCCATAACCCCTTGGTGGTGACGGAGTGTAGCTCCTTCCTCTCATTGAGTATAATCTTCAACAACTATATCAATCAATGAAATCTACTTAACCAATATACGATTGTACGTTTTAGGGAAATAAACCACAGAGATTGATCGTTCGCATCAATGAGTGCTTTCCTAGGTTCGGACAATAAGAAATTTCCGCCGGAGAAACGGTTGAAACAGCCATCGATGAGAAAGATAGAGGATAAGGTAGTTTGATGCAAGCGAAAGCGAAGAAGAAGCAGCGATAAGCACTTACCGGCGGCGACGGACGGGGAAACACAACTGAAGCGGCGCGGTAGCGAAGAGAGAGAGAGAGAATAAGAGGACTAACCCAAAATCTCCTTATGTTCTCAAGCGAAATGAGGTATTAGGGTTTCATTATTCTTCGTTTTACATATTTGGTCATCAAGACCACTGATCTTTCATTTTCTGACTCAAACAAATAAAATTGATAAAATAGACCTTCATCAAATTATAAATCCAATTTCTGATATCCCCAATAGATAATATGAAATTTTCCAGTTGATAATTGATTTCTATCCAAATAAAAATTTCACCCTTATTTTAATTTATAGAAATATAATATTCAATTTATTTAGTGTAGATTATCTGCGCTTTTGTAACTTATCAAAACTATTGGATGTAAACGTAATATGTTAATTTTAGAGAGGTTAAAATGAAAACAAAACAAAAAGAAACCCTAATGACCATGTTGGTCTCACACTCTTTAGAAGGAATTAGGTTTCATCAGTTTCCCTCTTCTCACTTTGGACCGCGCCTCCTTTTCTGGATTCTGTTGCCGCCGTTCGTCGTCGCTGGTAAGTCCTCTTCTTCTTCCTCTGTCTCATGAATCACAGTGTTTTTCCTGTGGATCATGTTGCGCCGCCGCTAAATCGATAGATTTTTCGTCACGTTTCTCGTTCAAAAATCCTAAGCCACGATCAGTATACGTGATCTGGAAATCTTACTGCGAAGAATGTTCCTTTACGTTCTATTGTACTTCATCGTGTTTATCTGTATATTCACGATGATAATGCTGAGAATTGAAGCATAACTCGGTTCTTTTAGCATATAATTTAATCATTTTTCGTAAACTTCTACAACAATGGGTTGCATTGAAAAATACTTTGATGAATGTATTCATGCGAAGCTCGCTCATGGAAATCTTCTGGTAATAGATTAATTCAAAGAGTTAAAATTTGTTGGTGGATTCCTTGCTTCGTGCTTCGGTTTTGTCCCTTATACTTGCTTGTTTACAAACTCTCATAGTTTTGACCTGTAGATTAAATATTTGTTCTTATGAAAGAAATGATTATTGGATCAAAACAGATCATAGGCTTTTCACAGTAGTTAAGCTCTGTTATTGTATTTGTAATGGGTCCTTGATTTCTTCAGCCTCCTTCTCCATCCCGTTCATTATTGATTCTGCAGCACTGTTTTCCAGTTCTGCTTCCTCTGCTTCTTCAACTCCACTGTCAGCATATGATCCTTCTTCATCTTGCTGAAGTTGCTCATTTCCTTCAATCTCCCTCTTGAGCAGCTTTAGCATGATCCCTAGCTTTCTTCTTAGCTCCTTGAATCTCTTAATTCCCAGAGGCTTAGTAAAGATATCTGCTAGTTGCTCCTCACTTCACAAGAACTTCAACTTGATAACACCATCCTTGACTGCCTCTCTAACCACATGATACTTGATCTGAATATGTTTAGTTCTCTTATGATCAATGGGATTCTTCCCTATTGCTATGGCTACAGTATTGTCACAATGAAGCAAGACACTCTTAGTCAAGTTATACCTTGAACTCGTACATGGTGACCTATGTGGGCCAATCAAGCCGGCGATTCTCGGTGGTAAGAAACTTTTCTTGCTGCTTGTCGATGATTACAGCAGATACATGTGGCTTAAGTTGTTGCCTTCGAAGGACTGCGTAATAGCTACAATTAAGCGCATTCAAGCCGCAGCTGAGACACAAAGCAGTCAGAGAATGAGTTCCCTCCGTATAGATCGCGCGGGAGAGTTCATGTCTGTTGATTTCACTGAACACTACATCAACTCCGGGGTTTGACGTCCACTCACCGCACCATATTCGTCACAACAGAATGGTGTGGTGAAACGACGCAATCAGACAGTTGTAGCAACGACACGAAGCATGATGAAGGCTAAGGGACTGCCGGGTTATTTTTGGGGAGAAGCTGTGACGACGGCGGTCTATTTACTAAACTGATCATCGACAAAGAGTGTAGAGGGAATGACACCTTTGAAGGCTTGGTACGAAAAAAAAACCAGTAGTTCACCACCTGTGCACATTCGGTTGCATTGCTTATGTCAATAACATTGTGCCGATCTTGCATTGCTATTTTCTGAGCGTCGGGAAGTTGAGGTGGCCGAAACATGTGTGCCATCTCCAAGCATCCTCCGTCCCCCGTGACGAGAGATAGATCGGCCTCGCGATGTTGAGGTCAAGCACGTAGAGGCGATTCGAGGAACGAGTGACCTTGGCAAGGAGATGCCGCTCTTTGTCTTGAATCCTCATGATGCCATCGTCGATAAGAACCTAGTAGCCAATTTCATCGAGTTGCCTGACGCTGAGGATATTGGTTGTCAACTTGGGTATGTAGTAGACACCGGTTAGGGATTGTTGTTCTCCGTTCTTGCAAAGGAAGACAACAGTCCCGCAATCCTCGATTTGCACCACCGATCGTCTCCAAATCTCACTATTCCTGATATTCCCGTGTCGAGATTTGAAAAAGCTGTCTTTGATCCCATCATGTGGTTGGTGGCTCCGGTGCCCACGATCCATCGTAATTCTCCTCTCTTAACCTCAATCTGAGCAAAGACCTCGACTAAATGAACGGTCTTTTGAGGTGGTGTCGATGTTGGTGGAGAGAAAGTGGTAGAGTGGTGGAGCTTTGGTGGTGATGATGTTGTCCATTTGGGGTTTGGATGTGTTGTCGGTGATGATGGAGATGAGGACACATGAAATAGTTTTGTCTCCACTAGAAGAAGTGAAGACTCTTCATCTTGGGCCAAATAGGCTTGTGCACTCCTTTTGGGCTTAGATTTGCATTCCTTGGCTCAATGTCCATTTTTACCACAATTGTGGCAAGTCTCATCCCGACATGGCTGAACCTACCACCCAAACCATCTTGTTTGCGGATCTTCACACGCGAGAACCATTCTTCCTTAGTAAGAAATTTTTCTTACATGGTGACCTCTGTGGGCCAATCAAGCCGGCGATTCTCGGTGGTAAGAAATTTTTCATGTTGCATGTCGATGATTACAGCAAATACATGTGGCTTAAGTTGTTGCCTTCAAAGGACTGTGCACCAGCTGCAATTAATTGCATTCAAGTTGCAGCTGAGCACAAAGCGGTTCCCTCCGTGATTGTGGGGGAGAATTCATGTCCGCTGATTTCACCGAGCACTGCATCAACTCCGGGATTTGACGTCAACTCACTGCACCATATTTGTCACGACAGAATGGTGTGGTAGAATGACGCAATCAGACAGTTGTAGCGACGACACCTACTTGTGTAGAATACGCTTCACCGCCCGATGCAGCGCTCGATCTCGACAAACACCATGACGACGCATCTTTCCGATTTCGTAGAGTAAACATCTATGGTGATGCGGTGGTTCCCGACTTGGCACAGCAAAGAATTCCATGACAAGCTCAACACAGTGATCGTAGACGAGCCAATCATGCTTGCTGAAGCAGAACTGGAAAATTGCTGGCGGATAGCAATGATTGAGGAGCTACGCTCGATTAAGAAAACAACACCTGGGATCTTGTCAACCTTCCCGCAGGACACAAGGCCATCGGCCTGAAGTGGGTGTACAAGGCAGAGCACGACGAGCACGGGCAGATCGTCAAATACAAGACTCGACTTGTCGCGAAAGGCTATGTACAACAAGGCATTGATTATGAAGAAGTTTATGCCCTGGTGGCTCGGATGGAAACGGTGAGGATGATTCTTGTTGTGGTTGCGCACAAAGGCTAGAAAGTCCATCACATGGACGTAAAAGCGGCTTTCTTGAACGGCGATCTTGAAGAAGAGGTGTACGTACAACAACTACTTGGGTTCTTCATTGGTAGAGAAGGACAAGTGTTGAAACTTAGCAAGGCATTGTACGGGCTCCGTCAAGCTCCGAGGGCGTGGTACGCAAAGTTAGATGCTTGCCTGAATTCACTTGGTTTCACTAGAAGCAATCATGAACATGTTGTGTACACACGCCGAGCAGATCACAACTCTTTAGTGGTTGGTGATGACCTCATAATCACAGGCCCAATCGATAACGACATCAATCACTTCAAGAAGGAGATACAAGAACGCTTCCGGATGTGCGACTTAGGCTTGCTCACATACTACTTGGGCATAGAGGTACCTCAGAACATGGCTGGTATTTCTCTTTGTCAATCGACTTATGCGCTGAAGTTATTGGAGAAAAGTGGCATGGCAAACTGCAATCCGTGCCATGTTCCAATGGAAGCCCGACTTAAGCTAAGCAAGACTAGCAACTGTGATGTGGTCGACACTATCGAGTATGGAAGCATCGTTGGTGGGCTACGACAATTTACACCAGGCGTAAGTGGAATTCTTTTAGTTTCTCTTTTTTCCCTGAAAAATTCGTCATCCTCTGTTTGAACAAGTCAGACTCTTGTCCGAGTCTTTAGGAAGACATGAGTAGTGGCACTTATAATGGCTTGTTAGTTAAGGCCACGTTCTCCACTTTCTTAACTTAGTTTTACTGCAGATTTGAGTTTGATACCTGACATATCTCACACTTCCAGTCCAATCTGAATGTGCATATCCTACAAGTGCTTCCATTTCCTTCCTAAACATCAAACCATAATCTGCATTTCTAGACTCATACCTTAGAACTCTCATAGCCTCTTGCAAGCTCTTCTCTGTTGGTCTAGCATTGCTCGCTGATTAGTAAGATGCTGAGAATGCTAGTTCATGTCTTGATGCTGCTAGATTCGGCAAAACCCTAACCATGCTTATAAATTTGGTCGAAACAAAGAGTTCATACCCTTCGTCTGCAGTCTTCCAATGATGTGTTAATGGGGTACTCACACTTTTGGAGGTTTCCATTCTAATCTTCCTCAATAGCTTTTGTACATATTTAGCTTGACTCAAAAACACTCCCTCTTCTATGTAGTTTACTTCCAACCCCAAGAAGTACTTCAATCTTCCTACGTCACTCATTTCAAAAGTCTTGCTCAATTTTCCTTTGATCTGATTTATAAATGATTCATTGTTTCTAGTGATGATTATATCATCAACGTATAACCAGATAACCAGAAACTCCATGCCCTTATCTTGCAATACATGGCTGCGTCACAATTGCTTCGTGTACAACTTTCACCGATGCAAAATGAATCAATCTTGCCATACTAGACTCTTGGAGCTTGCTTCAACCCGTATAGTGCCTCCTTCAGCCTCAACACTTTATCTTCTACCCCTTCAATCACATATCCTAAAGGTTGCTCAATATACACTTCCTCAGTAAATTCCCCATTCAATAAATCAGATTTGACATCCATCTTGTACATTCCCGAGCCTTCATGTGTTGCCATTGCAATTAGAGCCCTGATGGTGTCATGTCTCGATACTGGAGCAAAGGTTTCTCTATAGTTTAGTTTGTAGTTCGTATGTTTGAGTGAAACCCCGTGCTATCAATCTAGCTTTCAATTTCTGATGACTTATATTGTTAAGCTTTCTTCAGCCTTTCACCGGAAACATATTCATAGAAACTAATTCGTAAATCTTTGCAGAGGCTACGAAAAAAGACATGAAGACGAGATTTCTTGATTGGTATTTGAAGATCGCAATCGGATCAGCTCTCATAGGCGGAGGCATGGAATTCTTCATGATCAAGACTGGTTTCTGTATGTTTTATGTCTTTTTGCTATTTTTTAGCTTGAATTTCATAGATTTCACTGCTAGCTGAGCTGCATAATCTATTGGGTAATGTGTTTTTTGGTGATGTCATCAGGGTTTAGGGTTTAGGGTTTAAGCTCGACTCTTAAGCTATCATTGATTTTCATTTTCAGTATATGAATGATCTGATGGGTTTAGGGTTTCTGAAATTTACAATTTTAAATAAAATCTCCATGAAAAATGTTGCATTATGTTGCTTTCTTGGTAATAAACCTTAATTAAGTTTTTGTTTTTTTTTTTCCAATTTGTAGATGATAAAGTCACTATTCTGGAAGCAGAGAAACGAGCTTGGGAAGATTCTCCTGAAGCTCAAGCAAGGAGAGATGCTCTTAATCCATGGAGAAATAAGGACGCAAGTGCGGAAAAAGGTTTATCGATTGCAAAATAAGGCTTCTTTATAGCTTGAGATGTTGACACATATGATAGATGAAAGCAAAAGGTAGTATATTCAAAATTAGATGTAAATGAAATTGAAAAGTATTTAGTTGAGTTAATTTAAATAATTTATAAAGTTATATTTTCTTTGTATTTATAACAATTTTTATGTATCGATTGCAAAATAATGTTTCTTTATAGCTTGACATGTCACATATGATAGATGAAAACAAAAAGTAGTATATTCAAAACTAGATGTAAATGAAATTGAAAGTTGAAGCAATTTAGATAATTTATAAAGTTATATTTATTTGTATTTATAACAATTTTTATTGTTATATATGATTATAACAAATAATAATAATATTTTACTTTTAAATAATTAAAATATAATATTTATAGGATAATATATTTATTAATAATCTAATAAAAAATTAAATAAAAATTAAAAGTTAATACATATAAAATATTATATTTGGTAAAAATATTCTGATTTTTATTTATCGTCATGGCAAAACACATTGCTAAAAGGAATTTTCTTCTTTTAAAATTGAAAAACAATTTGGTATTTAAAGGTTTTAGAACCATTATTGGTATGAATTAATTTATACATATATTTATTTTTAAAAATTTAACAATATAAGTCATCAAACCAACCATTCAAAATTAATTTTTATTCTACAACATTTGTTAGATCTTTTGAATTTCATACTTATTCGAGTTTTAATTAGATGAAAATCGAAATTGAACCAAATTATGGTCAAATTTGAATTTAAATCGGGTCAAAATTGAGTCTATATTGGGTTAAATTTAGACCAAATTCTAGTCAAAATTGACCGTAAATCGAGCCAAAATTAGGTTTAAACCGGATCAAAATTGAAAGATTTAACGGAGTTTAAATAGAATGGGTTATAGGTAGAATTGCAAAATATAAGAAAATAAGATAAATGCAAAACATTAGAAAAAAATATAAAAAATATAAAAGATGAGAAAAAATAGACAAAATTGATAAGCCTCGGATGTTTAAGATTTTCGTACAGGGTATCAATCTATGGATGCTTTTGGTAGTTAGTTGGAGATTTGGGGTTCTTTATTGATGAAATGGATGATTTAGAGTTTGCTTGATCTATGTATCTGTGTAAGAATGCTAATGGCTTGTAGTTGGAGATTTATGGTTGATTAGTGACAAGATGGCATAAATCAGAGTTTGTTTGATTCATCATTTCTCTGAATGTGCTTCTTGTGATGTAGCTTTGTCATCGGAAAGTGGTTCTTCGGTGTGTTTGTTGCTTCACGGAGATTTACCAATGGATCGGGGAGAGCGAGGCGTCGGTTTCCAATGTCGATGGCAATGTCTCTTCAGAGGGTCCACTCTGAATTTAGTGATTCAGTGCTCCTCTCGGTTTTACCCTTTCTCAGACCTCTCTCGCAGGACGCGTCTCCAATCTCACTTGCGTTCATTGGTAAGAATAGCGTTATTTGAATTATGGGTTTCATTTTTTGATTTATACCTAGGGTTTGCGTCGATGCTTTGTCCAGTTTGCTGATCGAATCTACTGATCTGTATTTAATGATTTGTAACCCTGAGAAAGTGGAAAATGCTCTTTAACTTCATGAAATCAATGTATTCTAATGGAAAAACTAAATATATTGCAATTAGTTTCTAAATGCTGCTGAAGGTGGATAATTTTGCTACTGGGATAGTTTATTTGGTTTGTCATTCTGTGTCTCGCATTTACACTTCAAGTAAATGCAATACCCTTCCCATTCACCTATATTCATTGTGCAGGAAACAAGCGATGTCATGCAGAGCAGTGCAACCACAGAATGATAACCACAGAATGATATTGCTCTTTTTTGTTGCGTCAGCCATTCTTCTTTTTAATCATGTTTGTTAAAAGAACATAAACGTGAAATTTCTCCTGTGTAAGTTCTTGCATTGATGATCTTTTCTACACTACCAATTTTGGATAAAGTATGATATTAATATCAGTCAAATGAAACAAATATTGATTTGTGTTGAATTTACGCCATATTTGCTGCTTTGATCCGCTTTTGTGGTGCATAGGGCAATAACAACATGGAGAATTTGAATAGTTTGCATTTTTAGTGTAGTGACATGTTTTATGTATAGATTTGTCTTTGTTTTGGAAATCGTATTTGATGGCAAGCCATTGTTCTCCTTATAAAGATGTAGATATTGTCTAGATAAAGTGATGAATACAGGATATAATGGCCGCTAGGTTCAAATATCTTTTGTCCATGCATAAGCATATTGGGGTTTTTCTCTTTATTTTGTTGTAATCTTCAAATTTTCCAGGTTAGCTTCCTCACTACCTCCAGATGGTCGTTTGTTTCTAACCCATTTGTTTTGAGGCTTAGATTTTGAGGTTTGTTTCTGTAAAGGATATACATGTATAGGGGTATATAAGTCATGTTGTAATTAGATCTATCATCATTGTCGCGGTACGGAGAGTGGATGGCAAGGTTGGAGAGGTCCGATGTGATATGATGAGACGCTCCACTATCCAGTAGCCACGAGTTGGCGTCATAGGAAGAGGCAGTGGCATGATGAGCTTGCGGACGTGGCTGCCAATGCGCGGAGGAATGCTGTCATGGCTGCGTCGGCGGGTTCTCTAGTATACCGGGGGAGGAGACAAGACGGAAGCGTGGACAGCATTGAACGCTGTGGCCTTGAACACCACATGCATGGCTGCGTCGGCGGGTTCTCTAGTATACCGGGGGAGGAGACAAGACGGAAGCGTGGACAGCATTGAACGCTGTGGCCTTGAACACCACATGCTTGACACTTGCCTTGATAGCCACGACGTGTTGGTGAACGCTGACGAGGACGACGAGACCAATTGGATGAACCGGATGAGCGAGAATCCGGGCGAGACCAATTTTGTGAGCGTGCGGCCGTGGGGTTGGCTGTGATGGGAGCAACGGCGAACGGATGCGGTGGTTGGCTGTGATGGGAGCAACGGGCAAGAGAGGATGCAGTTCAGCAGTAGCCAATTTGGCCTCATGATTGAGAAGCTTTTCGTGAACTTCTTCAACGGATGCAGCGGTATCCTTTGCTCGAATTATGTCCGCAATCGGCTTATACTCTTCGGGAAGACCGTCTAGGATTGCATCGAGGACATCTTCATGATCAAACGACTTTCCTAAGAGGACAAGCTCATCAGTAGTAGTCGTGATAGCACGTAATTGTGATCCTTTTGAGGAGCGTTTGATCTTATCACGAAGTTGTAGAAGATGGCCGCGAGACGCTTTGCCATAAGTGTTGGCGAGCGTCTTCCACGCCTCGTAGGTGGAAGGGGCGCGTGCAATGAGGGGCTGTAGAGAGGCCGAAATTGCTCCAAATAGGGCTGAGAAAAGGAGACGGTCTTGTTGCTTCCATGGCTGGAAATTAGGGTTGTCGACGGACACTCCATCGCGATGGATCTTGGCCGGAGGAACAATGGAGTTGTCCTCAATGAAGCATTGGAGATTGTGGCCTTCAAGAAGGGCACGAATCTGAACATTCCATGTGAGGAAGTTGGTCGGCGTCAGCTTGGTGATGTTGGCCATGTTGACGGTGAGAAGGGTGTTGAACGCATTTCAACACTTTATTCCGATAACGGAGGTGAATTCATTGCCTTACGTTCTTTTCTATCCTCTCATGGCATTTCTCATTTCACATCTCCACCACATACCCCCGAACACAATGGTATATCTGAAAGACGACATAGGCACGTGGTAGAAACCGGTCTTTTCCTTCTCACGCATTCATCCATGCCCTTATCCTATTGGTCTTATGCATTTTTTGCGGCGGCTTATCTCATTAACCGCCTCCCGACACCCACTCTTAGTATGTCCTCCCCTTACGAATGTCTCTTCTAACAACCACCAAACTATACTAAGCTTCGTGTCTTTGGATGTCTATGTTACCCATGGTTACGTCCCTATACAGCCAACAAATTAGAACCCAAGTCCGATCCATGTGTCTTCCTCGGGTACTCATCCACTCAAAGTGCATACGTTTGTCTTGATCCCCTTAGGTCGCGCATCTTTATCTCCCGTCATGTTCATTTCATTGAGTTTATCTATCCCTTTGCCGATCCTATCAAATTCTTCCCACAAACCAAAAATCCACCTACTGTTGCCACCTCTTCAAATAGCGTCAGCCCTACACCATCCTTCTCACCGCCACTCATTGCTCCATTGCCGGTTCAGCCCCTAAGCTCGGATCCTTCACCGCTGCAACCCTCAGATATTGTCTCTCGGTCTCCAACTCCTCTCCATGTTGAGCCATCAACATCGTCACAGTCTCCTGAGCTTATTATCTTGGACGTGCCACCGCAACTCCTCGAACAAATTCGCACCCG
>CM071867.1:925802-1003426 GCA_036759665.1 Gynandropsis gynandra
GGGTTTCATTGATCAAACTCATCCTAATCATGTGTGCAGACTTCAGCGAGCAATCTATGGACTCAAACAAACCCCTCGAGCATGGTATTCGGAACATCGCACATTTCTTCTCGCTCGCGGTTTTACCAACTCTTTGGCGGACACCTCCTTGTTCATTCTCAACACAACCGCGCTACAATTGTATGTGTTGGTTTATGTTGATGATATTGTTGTTAAAGGCAATTCCGCATCGAGAGTACAGCAGTTCATTGATGCCCTAGCCGCCCGCTTCTCCATCAAAGACTTGGGCAACCTATCATTCTTTCTTGGAGTAGAAGCAACGCGGACATCCCGTGGACTACTTTTGACTCAACGAAAGTACATTCAGGATCTTCTCAACCGTTGTCTCATGCATGAAGCAAAGCCGGTTCCTACACCCATGCCGTCATCATCTCGTATGACACTTGACACGGGGACTTCCCTCTCCAATCCAACGGAATACCGGTCCATTGTTGGGGGACTACAGTATCTATCTCTCACACGACCGGACGTCAGCTTCGTTGTCAACAAGCTGTCCCAATTCATGCATGCTCCCACGGATGTTCATTGGCAAGCCTCAAAAGAGTCCTACGTTATCTTGCTGGCACGAAGGGTCGAGGTATCTTCTTATCCGCCCAGAACACCCTCTTCTTACATGCCTTTACCGATGCAGGCTGGGCTGGAGACTCTCTTGATCTCAAGTCCACCGGAGCGTATCTACTCTTCCTTGGTGCGCATCCTATTTCCTGGTCGTCTAAGAAGCAAACTGGACTCTACCGTTCGTCTACCGAGGCTGAATATCGATCTATTGCGTCCACCGCCGCGGAAGTTCTCTAAGTCGTTGCTTTACTATCGGAACTTGGAATCACGTCATCATCACCGCCCACCATCTACTGCGACAACATTGGAGCAACGTACCTCAGTGCTAAGCCAGTCTTTCACTCCCGAATGAAACACTTGGCTCTTGACTATCTCTTCGTCCGCGGCCTGGTCGAGTCGAACACTCTTCGGGTCACTCATGTACGAGCTGCGGATCAGCTTGCGGATATTCTCACGAAGCCTCTTCCGAGACTACCGTTCGAGCTCTTGTGTTCCAAGATTGGACTCACCGAGGGTGCTCCATCTTGAGAGGGCGTGTAAAGAATATATATGTATAGGGTATATAAGTCATTTTGTAATTAGATCTATCATCATTGTAATTAGGTCTAACTTTGTATATCTAGCCGTTTTGGCTCATTTGAATCATTATTCAGATTTCAAATTATCAGTTTCTTCCTTTTTGTTCTAACTTTCTGAATGCAACTTCCATAAAGAAATATAAAAAAACCTTACATTTTTATTCTACTGTTCATTTGGATAGGAAACTTGAAACACTTATTGATATGTGCTCAATTTATACCATATTTTCTGCTTGAATATGCCTATGTGGTGCAAAGGGCGGTAAAAACATAGAGAATTTGAATAGCTTAGTCAAACTGGCAGCCAAGAGATTTTTGACCCTCTTCTGTTTTGCAAGAGGCGAAATCCGTTCACGGTCCTACGGACCAACACCATTCAAAGGTGGGTGGCTCCCCCCGCCAGATAGGGGTCAGCTTTCTTTGGCATCGATTTTGGTGTCGTGACATGTATTATGTATAGCTTTTGTCTTGGTTTTGAAAATCTTATTTGATGGCAACCATTACTGCTTTTATCTTCTTCTTATAAACTTGCAGGTTTGTGTCTTAACATAGTAACAATTTTACCTTTTCTTTTTTGGTTTTTTAAAGTTCATCAAATCATTTGTCTTAATTCACAGGCTTGCAAAGATGTGGAAATAGCTATAGATTAAGGTAGATACACTACTTGAGACTTGACTTGAAAAGAGGAGCTTTCTCTCAAGAAGAAGAAAACTTGATCATTGAGCTTCATGTCGTGCTTGAGAATAGGTAAATTGTGAAATTCTAGAGTTGAGGTTGTATATATACATATATATATATATATATATATATATATTTCTCTTTCTTTGGGTTACTTTGGATTCTGAATTTAGTGAATATATGTATTTACAGGTGGTCTCAGATAGCCACTCGGTTGCCTGGAAGAACAGAAAATGAGATAACGAACTTTTGGAACTCGAGTCTTAAGAAGAAGCTGAAGCAAAAGGGGATAGATCCGATTACACATAAACCATTGATGGAGCTTCAATGTAGTAATAATCCCACAGACCAGAAGAAGCAGACACCATCAGAATCCAAACATTATTCTTTATCCAATCAACCAAATCTTATAGAAAGTATGGTAAAGTCAACATTTTTTATGAACCCTCATGAAGACTCCACGGTTTCATCACAATCTGGTCTATGGTGGTTTCCAACCATGATGACTCAAAACGCTTCTTCTGGCTTCAGTTCAAGTTCGAGCTCCTCATCCATGGCGGTTTTCGACCAGATAGTATCTTCTCTCTCCTCTATGACTTCCCCAACAACACAGAGTTCCAACTTTGGTGTTTGTTAACAACTGCAACATCATTCTTAGGTAAACAAGGTGACAAGATGCTGCATAATTCATCTCTATGTTTAATTTACATCCGCTACTCTGTTACTGGTATTTTCTGCAGGGCTATAATGGAGAAATGTGGAGATTTAGATGAATGTATATCCACTTCTGAGGATGCTGAAGTCGCAGCTTCACTACCCGACGACCAGAAGACTGCATTGCCATTGCTAGGCCAATTGGAATTCATACATGGAGGTCCTCCATGCTAGGTATTTATTTTAAATTTTTTGCTGCATTTTTATAAAGCTTTTCACTAGGTGGATTACTTACATTAATCGTATATTTGACAGGGATTTTCTGGTATGAACAGTTTTAGCCAGAGCACTTGAAGTAAAGTTCAGTGTGAAATGATAATAGCATTCTTCCTTTTGCTGATTATTTCCGGCCGAAGTACTTTCTCTTGGAGAATGTCAGAGTATGGCGTTTTGTCTGCTTTAGTCTGTTGTTTTACTTTCCAATTTTATTTGGTTCTCTACTTTTTTTGTTGCAAGTTTTAAGGGATTAGCATCTGATTAGAAGTTTATTTTTTTCTTATCCATATTATGGCTATCATGTGCAAAGAATTATGCATGACAAAGAAGTTTTTATAACTGCAAAGATAGAAGAATCTGGTGTAGCTTCAGATTTGCCTTCCATTTCAAATGTTGTGTGGACCATTGTTGATGCAAGCTGTGCAATGTTTGGGATAGAAACATAGGAGCTGAAAAGGTATTCCCTAATGAGATAAAATTTCATGAGGGGCAATTAACATATTTTGAAAGAGGGTATGAAGATTGAGAATATCTATAAACTCATTAGGATGGAGTACCAGATATATTGTGACATTAAAATAGGTGCTTGTGGCAAAAAGAACAATGTTCGACATGTTTTTAACAAGATATCCAGTTATATTCATCATCAGTAGGTGTCATGATCATGAAATGTTAAGATAAATTTTCATTATCATACAATAAATCCGGTATCTTATGGTGTTTTAATCTAAGCACTTGAATGGGAGAAAAAGGAGACCAAGAAAGAGATATATGCAACAACAAATGCTTTGGATACAGAATTAGATTTCAGCTTGCTATACGAACGTGATGACCCGACAACTAGATACTAAATTGTATCAATGGTAAAACCTAAAACTGAGTCACTTACTTCCTCTATTTCGCACCCTCCTTAACGCCGAAAGTGTCTTCATTTGCAATGCAGATTGGTCGTATTGGTGTTTGTCAGTTTATTGTGTTTGTCCGTTTATTTTAGAATCATTTCTTTCTTGGTCAAATTATCAACTGGTCAACTGGTAGATTTGATACCATGGTGAACTTTCATGTCTTATATACACAAACTCTTGTAGTTGTCAGATTCAGGATGTTTTCTTAGGAACCATGATTCCACCAACTTGATCTAAATCAAATAGATAAACACTAACAATGTAAAAGAGTCATTTAGATATTAGACTTTTGATATCAGATATAGTTTATTGATTCAAAAATAATTAAGCATTTTGGAGTTGTTAAGTAGTATGTTTGTACCACATGGTGATTCGTATGAACAATTTTACTAATGAACATTGTTGTTTGATGGCTTGGTGTTAAAATAAAAAATGCAGGGTTCCCGGATAGCTATCAATTCTCAGGGAATATTCAGCACAAGCATCGATAGATTGAAAACGCTATCCTTCCACCACTCGCCTATGCATTTGGTCGTAAACTCACTTTGCCTTATTTAAAAAAAATGATGCAATAACGATTTTTATCAATTTAATATTTCAATTAGGGCCAAACACGAGTTGGGTATTTGGGATTTTTAGGGTATCCGAACTCATGAGTTTCAAGATTTTAGTATTTGAAGTCAAATTCGTCATACATGGGTATCCGGATTTTGGATACCCAATATTATTCGAGTATTCGAACCTGAATTACATTATTCGTCGTTTTCTTTTTTTAGTTTTTAAAATCCAGTACAAATCATGCAATCATTATCTCCACTGGATTACGTTTTACGTTTTAAAATTTCAAAGATATCATAAACAAATATCATAATTAGTTTACATTATATCCTATAAATCTATTATTTAAACTTCTACATTGAAAATTAAAATCCGTTCGTTTGTATTGATCCATCCATATATCAAATATAAAAATTGAATTAATAAATTATGAACAAGGCAGATATTTTCTAGTATAATAATAAATTTAGGGGAACAAAGAATACATAGGTATAGGCGTTTTTTTTTTCTTCAATGTTTTATCATTACCAAGGCAAAATCAGCCTTATTTTGTTGGAATTAGTGTCCGTGCATGTGGCCGACCATACTTTACCCGGATTAAGGTTTGTTTTTATATGACGAGTTTTTAAGTTATTTTAAAATTAATTATATAATTTAATTTTCGGTTGATTTGATTTTTTTGCCACATTTGGAAGAAAAAATACATTTATCCATTAATTACTATATTAAATGTATACCAAAAGTATTGTTAATATCTCAACGAAAATTCTATAAAAATAATTAATTAGTAAAAATAAAATTATACAATAATTACAAATTTATAATATCTCAAATTTATTACTACAATGTAATATACATTCTTTGTATTTTCCGTCCATATTGGTTATTAATTTAAGTTGTTATTAAATTATTATTATTTAAAATTAATTTATTAATAATATTATTTGAATCACGCTAAATCCTCCAAACAAGTGATTGATTCTTTGCTCTTCTCGAAAATACAAACTTTATTATTATTTTTTATTGGGAATAAAATATCAACCATAATATTAGACCTAATTTGTGTAGTATAAATTCATAGTCTCATATCACAACCAAATTCACACACACATTTCAGACCAATTCTTTTTCATTTCTCCAAACTCCTTTCGATCCATTAAGCTTCCAAAATCCACATTCATTACGAAGAGGATGCTATTTTTATGGCATATTATAACCATTTCTCTTGTTTTATTTATTTATTTTATACTTACATCATTTTGAAATAACATAGGGTGAGAGGATGCTCATCGTACTTATCTATTATCATTATATCGAAAATTTGATTTTTGGTATATTATAAAAGCAATGCTAAATGGTGAAAATGTGGAAGATAAGTTCGATGAGCATCTCTTATCCTTTGTTATAGTTTATGATGTATTAAATGGATTTAGATTAAGAGTTTTGCAAAGAAAAATAAATATAAGGAAATGGTATTTCATCAATTTCGAATGCATATTTGATATACACAAGGTACCTTCGTATTTATATTTTTTTTATTGTTTACAAATCTTGAACTTTGCTGTCGTTGAAAATGTTTTGCTGCCAACATCTTTATAATTTTGTATAATGTTAGAATTATTAGCTTTTGATCTAATACATATCTTTTTTCCAATTCATACAAATTCAAATTTTTTATTTCAAAATTCACATTTTATTCTTGTTGTATTTTTTTTATGATTGATAATCTCAACAGCCAAATCTTGCTATTCCATGTTAAAGCTGTACAAAGTGATTCAAGAACAAGGTTGAAAGATGAAGACTTTCACGAGGAATATTATAGGAGACTTTACGAAGTATAAAGAGAAAGAACATTGTAACCTAGTGACCAACACACTATTATTATAAATCAATAAAAAAAATTAATGTCTTTAATGTGATTTATTTTGACCATAGACATTAGGTTTACTTACCACCTTTTTTTATTTTTTTATTAAATAAAGAACAATTAAACTTACTAAATGCATAAAATAGTTCTATTCATTAATATAACTACTCATCACTTTTGTTCTGATGAATAGTTTTTAAGTTCTGATTCAGATTGTTCGAGTTTATTTCGGTTTAGATTTGAATAATTTGGATTGAGGATTGTTAGAATAGAAGTAAATTTGAACTCAATTCAATTCAGGTTGATTAATTCAAATTGTTGGATTTTGTTTTCTTTTTCTTTTTTTTTTTTGAGTTTTTTAAATTTTTCAAAAGATGTTAGTAAAATCTAATAAAGTGAATCAAACAATATATTAAGTTTAATGCAACAACATTTTTGTTAATTCGTTATCTTTAAAACTAGTCATCCAACAATGAGATCAAAATAAAATTTACACATTTTTGTGAAAAGTAGACTTCTATATTTATCTAACATGTGGGAATTATTACTAAAAATATTTTTAGTAATGATTAATGATTAAAATCTAATCATTAATGATTAAAAAGAAACCATGGTTATAGGAGTACGCCACATGTTATTTGTATTTCACGGTATCAATGTCGAGTATATTTTCAATAGTTCAAGACATCCAAAACGAGATAATCCAACATTCTCAATTTCTCTTCATTCAAATATAAATGCAAAAGTTTACCTTATTCTTCATTCGTGTCAGAAATATCATGAAATTTATAGAAATCTTGTAAAGATAATAATTTCACATTAAGTAAATTATATATACAAATAATAAACTTAAAAATATAAACAAATACGATGTGATGTTAATGTAATTTTCAAATAAATTGAACTTACTTTGATATGCTTTAAAACGTAAAGTCATTTTCCTCTTTATTAGCTCTCACTTGTCTTTGAAAGTATTTGTATCAATCTTGTTCAAACATTATTTCACAAAGGTACAAGTATAACACTCCTGATTAGAATATATATAATTGTATTTATCTCAATATTTGTTGAATTTCTCAAGAATACTACAAGCCGATTCTTGTTAAGAACATCATCATTCTCCGCATTATCCTTTAGCAAACATTCAATCTTCTAAACTTGTTCATAGTATAAATTTGAAATCGAATAACTTGAACCTCACCCCACGTCAATGTGATTGTTTCAAAAGGCCTCAATAAAGCACATAACTTATTCGCTCTAGCTCATTATCCACTTTAAACAAATTTTCGTAATATTTATTAACTCACTTTGAGCCTATTAAAGGCTCCTCGATTCTTACGGCCTTTTTAAGCATAAGAAATGGTTTTCATCTAATAATTACATCAATTGAAAAAATCACCCATTTTACCGCAACCTTATAATTACGCACATCTTTAAAAACCAGTAACCTTTGATTGTCAACCCTTGATATACTTAACATTAATATCTAATCTTAGTCATGACATCATCAACACATTTAAACATCTTTTACTATATAAAGTTTAAAATATTTGCACAACATTTGACATGTCGATATGGTCCAAACAAAACAGTTCTTATAAAACCACTTGCACTACAAAAAAACATGTCATTTTCAACGGACAAATCTGTTGGAAATGACAATTTTTCCGTTGAAATAAGTCATTTCCAATGGATTTCAACGGATTCTTGACCGTTGGTGATCGATCATTGGAAACATGCATTCGTTGCAATTTTCAACGGAGTTTTAACGGCCAAAATCCGTTGAAAAATTTCCAACGGATATTTCCAATGGACATCCGTTGGAAATTTTAACGGATGTCCGTTGAATATTTCAAAAAACATTGAAAAATTTAGCGGGAAAATCGGAAATTGCCAACGGATACCCGTTGGTAGTTTTAAACATAAATTTTAAATATGTCAGTGGATGCCCGTTGATGTTATGATTGTATAATCAAAAGACATCAGGTGATTTTATGACGAATTTTAAAATATATATTTTTAGTAAAAATTAAATTTACAATATTAATTCAAAATCTAAAAAAATAATTTAATATTTAAAACAAACATTCCAAATAAAATACTATAGGATATAAATCATCTAAAACTCTGTATTCTTCTTCTTTTATCTCGTATTACGAAAATAAATGATGGTGGAGTTCCATCAAAACTAGGTAACTATTTTTTATAACCGGTGAATCGTTCAATCATCATAGTGAATTGTGTTTAATTTTTTTAAGGGTTTTGATAGAATTTGAGAGGTTTTGTTGAATATGTTAAAAACGAGTTGTTTCAATATCTTAAATACCTGACATTTCAACCGATATCCGTTGGAAATTTCAGCGAATGTCCGTTGAAATAGATGTCCAATCAAAGAATATCAAATCACAACTTTTCGGTTTTTCCAAGGGGCATCCGTTGGAAATTTCAAAGGATGCCCATTGAAAATATGGTTAGATGCAGAATTTTGTAATTATGATTTTTCCATGGGGCATCCGTTAGGGATGCCCGTTGAAAATGTGGTTAGGTGCATAATTTTGTAATTATAATTGTTCCAAGGGGCATCCGTTAGAAATTTGGAAAAAATTGTAACGGGCATCTATTGATAAATTCAAGGATTTTCAACGATTCACCATAAAATTTGTTAGTCAATATTTTTAACGAATAGATCTGTTGAAATACGCTGGTAAATAGTTCAACGGAATCATCCGTTGATACAAATTTTAACGAATGGATCCGTTGGAATCCGTTAGTAAATATTCCAACGGACGAATCTGTTGATCCATCCGTTGATATTTACATGTTTTTTAGGCACAATTAGTATAAGTATTATTTAAAGTAATAACAAATGCCTTGTTTTTTACATATTTTTAATGCAACATATGGGCTGATCCGGGACCTATATGGTAGGGGTAGACATGAGTTGGGTAGTCAAAGATTTAGGGGAAATTGAACTGGAACAGAAAGTGGTTTTCCTATCCGAGCTCGAACTCGTGACATGAGGGTATCTGATGTTCGAGAATCCGATAATTTCGGGGTTCAAGGAATAGTGGTTTTTTTATCCGAATTCGAACCTGTGACATGCGGATACTCGAAAAATTGGTTGGGTACCCGCGAATACCCGAACTCGATTTTTTTTAATATTAGAGCATATGTTAGTTCATGTTTGGGTCGGATTCGAGTTCGGTTATCCGAACCATACCAAACCTAACAATAATGATATTTTTCGTAATTATCATAAAAAATTAAAAAAATAATATATAGATATATTCGTTTGTGATAATGAAAAACCCGAACTCGAACCCGGATTCAGATAGTTTTTCTCGAATTTGGGTCAGTTTTCAATCTTTTCGGGCATTTTGCCCTTATCATATGAGCTAGTCTGTATGAACTAACCAAAATATTGGCCATGAGTCGAGTTTTACTATGGCTAGAAAAAACTCAAACAAATCTGCAGTTATAATGTCTGAATCAAGGTAAATTCGTAGATTCACGTCCTATTTAACATCCCTAATCATAAGATTCATAATGTCTAAATATTTAGTCTTTACACTCCATTTCGAGTGTGACATCTCTATTCTATTCAAAATTCATATAATCAATTTTTCAATTCAACATCATCATTATCATCGTTGAACTTCCAAAATTTAAAACTCATAAAAAATGCAAAATAACGTTCATTTACCGTCAATTTTTTTAACGCATGATCAAATATATATAGAATCTCTAACAAAATACCAAAGCTTTTTCTTTACTACATTTTTTAAATTTTATAATATTGAAATTGTTTAAATTTTCTTAACTACATTTTTACCACCAAAACGCTTCGTGGGCAAAAGACAATTATGTCAACTATGTGTGGTATTGCCAATTATTTTTTACCCTCAAATACAAACAATTTTTATATTAATATTTAAAAGCCCAAATTTGCCTAGATTGAACTTTAGAGCTATTGAGTTGCTTATCCCTCTTCCCACTATTTATTTTCTTTGAAACACAAGCTGTAAAGATGGATAAAAGAGGAGCCTTTACTCTAATAGTATGAAAAAGATAAACATGCCCTAGAAATCAAACACACAAATCCATAGTTGGAAGATAAATAACCAAAAAACAGACTACGCAATTCCATCGATAACAAAAACCATCAAAAAATCTTTTTTTTTATGACAAAACTAACGATTTCAAAAGCTCAATCTCAGTGTGTAATCAATAAGGAGACCTTCTTAGTTCATTCTGCGGATGAGCTCGTTGATGTAGTTCTCGCGATTTCCAGCGTCTCCACCTTCAACGTAATGGTTTCTCTTCTTCTTCAATCCCCCGAGTGGAGCCTTAAGCTGGAAGGGCCACAGGAAGTTGTTTGCTTCCCTAAAGTGTGGACCAACGGTCATGATCTCATGGATCAAATCCTCCATACAGATTATCCCGAATTTCCCGAGTGCCTACTCACCATCATGATGAGGTGAAACATTATAAATATGTTATTGATAAAGCAATCCAAACGAAAAAAACGGATAAGTTTGATACAATGATGATGATTTGGCTTGAACTAGACCTACGATAAATGGGTAATGTTATAATTACCTGTTCGATGATTGAGTTGTCTGTTAAGGCAATCCTCTGTTGGTTAAGCTTTCCAAAGCCTCGTTTGTAAATCAATTCCTTCACACTCTTCAAGTTGGGATATCTGTGGAAAAAGGGGGCTTAGTTGATGAAAAAAAAACTAATGGGGCTAATTGGAGAAAAAGAAATCGAAGATGAACAGAATAAGGTCGTACCCATAAGTCACATAAGGCTCAACCCTTTGAAGCATGTTCATAGTTGCCTTGTTGACTTTCAAGAACACACCATTGAAAATCTGCAAAATGAATAACAATGTCAGGAAATTGTTTGATTGATTAGTTCATTTTGGCTTCAATTTGTCAAAATCTAAGGATATAGACAGTAACCTGTCTCAATCGCAAGAGCTGCAAAATCTTCTTTGTCTTTGGGTCCATAGCATTGATACTAATGACAACAAGATGAGAAAACAGTAAGAAATTGGTACAAAAAGAGCATCAAACTTGGGTCATGATATTAAAGATCTCATACCCGCGAATTAGGACAATGAAAAGCAATTTCTAAAGATCTCATACCCGCGAATTCGGACAATGAAAAGCAATTTTGCTTCCGGATCAACATAAAAGCCACCTTTCAACTTAGCCTCACGCTTCAGCTGGATCAATTCTTTCTCCTGGTGAACCAATATAAAAGATTCCATGAATCTAAGATTCAATAGTAAATATGCAAAATCATTAAAAGAAGATCTTTGCCTTCTCCTGGTACTCCTTGTCATACTGCTTAGCTCGGTTGAAAATGAGCTTCCTGTTCTCAGCACTTTTCTTCTTAATTGCCTCGATCTCCTGTTTCTTGGCAAGCTCCCATTCCTCTTGTCTCTTCCTCTTCTTCAACACGGACTCAGGAACAACACCCTTGGCTTCAGTCATTTTGCTGTAACAGAAACATAGAATGAAGCAATTCAAAGAAACACATTGACAGGTAAAATATAAAAATATGTTTTTCAACCAAACAAGTATGCAAGATTCAATCAACAAGCCATGAATTTTAATTCTTGACGCACCCGGAATTTACCACAACAGATCTTTTCTACGTCGTGCAGATGACTAATATGATGCTTCAATCAGCAAACGACTCATTACAGATACAATAACAGAGGTTTATTACAGTGAAAAGCCTGTTTCAATGCAACCCATTGTTGTCGAAGTTTACGAAAAATGATTGAAGTATATGCTAAAAGAACCCGAGTTATGCTTCAATTCTCTGCATTATCATTGTGAATATACAGATAAAGACGATGAAATTCAATAGAACGTAAAGGAACATTCTTCGCAGTAAGATTTCCAGAACACGTATACTGATCGTGGCTTAGGATTTTCGAACGAGAAACGTGACAAAAAAACTGTCGATCCACGGCTTTAGCGGCGGCGCAACATGGTCCACCGGAAAAACACTTGGATTCATGAGACAGAAGAAGAAGATGAAGTGGACTTACCAGCGACGACGAACGGCGGCAACAGAATCCAGAGAAGGAGGCGCGGGTCCTAAGTGAGAAGAAGGGAACTAATGAAACCTAATTCCTTCTTATAGTGTGAGACCAACATGGTCATTAGGGTTTCTTTTTGTTTTATTTTCATTTTCACCTCTTTGAAATTAATATATTAAGTTTACGTCCAAAAGTATTTATAAGATACAAAAGACCCAATAATCTACACTAAATAAATTGAATTTTATATTTCTATAAATTAAAATAAGGGTGAAATTTTCGTTTGGATAGAAATCAATTATCAACTGGAAAATTCCATATTATCTATTGGGGCAATAAGAAATTGGATTTATGATTTGATCAAGGGTCTATTTTTCAATTTTATTTGTTTGAGTCAGAAAATGAAAGATCAATAATCTTGATGACCAAATATGTAAAACGAAGAATAATGAAACCCTAATACCTCATTTCGCTTGAGAACATAAGGAGATTTTGGGGTAGTCCTCTTATTATCTCTCTCTCTTCGCTACCGCGCCGCTTCAGTTGTGTTTCCCCGTCCGTCGCCGCCGGTAAGTGCTTATCGCTGCTTCTTCTTCGCTTTCGCTTGCATCAAACTATCTTATCCTCTATCTTTCTCATCGATGGCTGTTTCAACCGTTTCTCCGTCGGAAATTTCTTTCTCCGAACCTAGGAAAGCACTAATTGATGCGAACAATTGATCTCTGTGGTTTATTTCCCTAAAACGTACAATAGAATATTGGTTTTGTTTTTCTAAGTCGATTTCACTGATTGATATAGTTGTTTGAGATTATACTCAATGAGAGGAAGGAGCTACACTCCGTCACCACCAAGGGGTTATGGGAGGAGAGGTCGAAGCCCTAGCCCACGAGGGCGTTATGGGGGTCGTAACAGAGACTTGCCTACTAGTCTTTTGGTTCGCAACCTACGCCATGATTGCAGGTACACCCTTGTTTGTGTCTACCTTGATGTGAAGGCTTTCTGAAAAACATTGTTTTTCACGATATATTTTTTTTTATTGATAAAAGTGAAATTGAAGCCTTTATAAGTTGTAGTTGTGAAATTGTCTTGTGACGCTTTGAGGAAATTGAGTTATGTATTTGCTTTTCATTTGTTTTGTATTTTTCAGGCCAGAAGATATAAGGAGGCCATTTGAGCAGTTTGGTCCTTTGAAGGACATCTACCTGCCGAGGGATTATTATACTGGGTGAGTATGAATATTCTTGCACTTTTACTTGTGTTTCGGTCCGGTAGTATCTCTGTCTTTTTTTAAACCACTCTTCTAAACACCCTTGATTTTGTGGATCACATTTGGTATCCCTTTTGTTTCCATTTGATTAAGCATGAGTGGAAACTTTGATGCATCATGTTGACTTTTTCTATTATCATTGATTTCCGGGATAAGATGAAGTCGTAACAGTTGATGGGTTGAACTCGGTTTTGTCTTTTGTTCTTGGGGAATGAATACGTTGATGATATGTACCATGTGATCACACTTTGAGTGTGTTAATTGAAGTTCTTGAGGTTTAACAGTGAAACTAAAGAATTGAAGACACCAAAGAAGTAATTAGAGTTCTTTTGAAGATGATATAAATGGTAATGAAGATTGGAAGGAAGTTGGGTTTGATTTCAATTTGAAGATATATGCAAGTCTTGCAAGGTTAGCAGGCAAGTGCTTGCTTTTTCCATTTTATCATCATGCCTTCTGTTGCAGGGGATTGCAAGATTCGTTAGAAAAACTTATTGTCAGAACGGTACCATTTTCTTGAGTGCAAGCACGGGTTCTTGGTTTGTAGTCTGAGATGTTTCCATTCACTCTCTCTTACGCAGAGAACCTCGAGGGTTTGGCTTTGTCCAATTTGTGGATCCTGCTGATGCTGCTGAGGCCAAACATCACATGGATGGTCATCTTCTTCTTGGCCGCGAGTTGACTGTTGTATTTGCTGAAGAGAACAGAAAGAAACCAACCGAAATGAGGGCTAGGGAGCGAGGAGGGGATCGAGGAGGAAGGTAAGCTGAGCCTTTTCTTCTTTACAAGTTTTCTTTATTCCAGATTGATCTTTGGTGCCTGGTAGGTATTTCTCAAGAATGTTGAATGCTTTGGATTTTCATTTTTGTAGGGACCGATTCCGTGATAGAAGACGTAGTCCTCCTCCTCGTTATTCCCGATCGCCTCGGTATTCTCGTTCTCCACCTCCCCGACGCGGTAGATCTCGATCCCGAAGCCGTGACTACTATTCTCCTCCTCCTAGGAGGCAACACTCAAGGTATCTACTTGCTTTTGGCTGAAGAAGCAATACATTTGTATTCTCAATTATGTTGTGGCAGCAGAAAACTCGTGATGGATATGGTACCTTGATATAAAATTGGATGGAGAATGCTTATTACAATACCGTTCATTACAAATACCATTTTGTCCACTGGACTTCCTGTTTTACCCCCAATATTCTTTCTGGTTGTAGGTCTGTGTCACCCCGGGATGAGAGGTACGAGAGGGAGAGGGAGAGGTCGTTTTCTCGCTCTCCAGCCCGTAATGGCTCAAGGGCTCGCAGTGGAAGTCCACCAAGAGGCAGAAGCATTAGCCGAAGCCCTAAGAGAAGCGTAAGCCCTAGAAGGAGCCGAAGCTACACTCCTGAACAAGCCAGGAGCCGCAGCAGGAGCCAGAGCCCACGAAGGGACCCAAATGCTGACCGTTCTCCTAGCCAGTGATAATATCTTCACCGTCACTCTTCTGCTTCTTCTGCTATTTTAGCAAATGCTTGTGCCATTAGATTGAATTATCGTATCAAGACAATCTTGGTAGAGTGATGTTGTTAGTGAACCCATGATTGATACCTCTTTTAACATGTTATTGTAAGATTTGATTGTCTGAAATCGTCATGTGTTATGTTTTTTTGTGAGGATTTAAATGGGCCACTAAGGAAGAAGCTTTTTGACGTTTTGTTTTCACTTTAAAGTAGGGGTGTGCGTTTTGGGGTCCGGTCCAGGTTCTTCAGATTATAAAAATTTGAATCTGAATTGTAGTCATTTGGTTTTCGGTCTGGGTTTTTCGTGTTTCGATTTGGATTTAGGTTGTGTGGGTTTTGAAACATTGAACCCATATATAGGAGGCGGAGGCGTTGTGGTGATAGAAGAGAGGAGTGGAGTTTATGAGGAAAGAGGAGAAGAGGCAAAGGCGTGAGACTCGGGAAGGAGACAGAGGTGTGAGGGTGAGACTTAAGAGAGGAGGCGGAGAGAGGAGGCGGAGGCGTGAGACTCAGGAGAGGAAGCAGAGTGTGATGGTGAGATTACGGAGAGGAGGCACTCTGAGATTGTGAGGAGAGAGGAAGCGTTGTGAAGAGAAGAGAGGAAGAAGAAAAAACCTAAACTTTTGGTTTAATTTGTTTTTTTGGATTGTTTGGGTTTTTCGGATTATCCAAACCTGAACCGATCCGAACCCGAATAAATTTTGGATATTGGAACCATATGGATTTTCTAAATAATCCATATATCTTATGAGTTGGGTTATTTGGGTCGATCCGGATAATCCAAAACGTTTGTTTCTCTTATTAAAGCATCAACGGTTCCATGGACCATACCCTCGCGAAGCATCAAAGGTTCCATGGACCATACCCTTATGAAAAAAAAAATTACAACTTTGGGATTTTTTTTTTATTACATTTGATTTATCTTTATTCTTAAAGTGATTTTTAACTTCGCCTTGATTGAAATCGTGAAAAGTGAAAAACTCAAATATGTTTGTTTGTATGCAGAAGAAAGATTTCGACAAAGACTCTTCCTTTTTCGTAGGTTTCAAAACTTAAATTAAATAATTTTGCTATATTATTAAATCTTAGAATGATTTTGTTTTTTTATTTGCATTATTTTGTTCTTGAAAATCAGACACTCCTCAACAACATATCGATTCGACGATAGGATGACTACGTATACAACTATCAACATTTCAAGCAACTTTTCTCTCTAATATAATTAAAGGAAGAAGTATATGAAACTACATAAATAACAGATGAAAATGATACTATTTATATCACTGAAGATGAGAACACATTACAATTCGAAAACCAGGTAATATGTGGCAACATTTCAAGCTATAAAGAAGCTTAGTTTGCAATCAATGAATTTTTCCCCATACTTGCATCTTATTTCTCCATAAATTAAGAATGAACAATGACTTTATCATCTGCAAATTGGAGAAAAACAACTTAATCAAGGTTTCTTACCAATAACCAACATAATGCAACATTTTTCATGGATATTTATTTAAGCTTGACGAAAGATTGCAAATTTCGGAAACCCTAAACCCATAAGATCATTCATCTGCATAAAACGAAAATCAACGATCGCTCAAGAGCCAAACTTAAACCCTAAACCCTGATTATTCAGAAACCCAATTGACATCACCAAAAAATAGACATTACCCAATAGATTATGCAGCTTAACGAGCAGTGAAATCTATGAAATTATAGCTACAAAATAGCAAAAAGACATAAAACATACAAATGCAGATCTTGATCATGAACAATTCCATGCCGCCGCCTACGAGAGTTGATCCGGTTACGATCTTCAAATACCAATCAAGAACTCTCGTCTTCATGTCTTTTTCCATAGTCTCTACAAAGCTTTATGATTCAATTTTTTATGAGTATGTTTCCGATGATATACTTTTAATTGAATTTGAGAAAATGAAGAAAATAAAATCTATAAGGCGAACCTAGTATAGAATCACAAACCTTGCAGGAATGGAGAAAAACCCGTGCTTGGTGTGGAGGGGAAGATAAGTTTAAGAAAAACTCATCTCATTTCTTTACTTCTTCCTTCTTTCTGATTCATTCACTTCAAAGCTAGTTATGAACGCCGCGTAACATCATCTTCACCCAACTTCTACCGTACGTAACTTTCAGTCCAAGCAAGGTCTAACAAATATTGTAGAATAAAAATTAACCTTTGAATGGATGGTTTGATTCATGACTTATATTGTTAAAGTTTTCAAACTAATATATATATATATATGTATAAATTAATTCATATCAATACTGGTTCTGATACCTTTAAATACCAAATTTCCTTTCAACTTTAAAAGATGAAAATTCTCTTTAGCAATGTGTTTTGCAATGACGATAAATACAAATCAAAGTTAATATTTGTCGAATGGCGGTTTATTTTTACCAAATCCAGTGTTCCACACAGCCAACTGTACGTTGCTTTATCAAGAGTCAAAAGTAGATCTAGACTCAAAATACTTATTCCTAACGTTAACGGACAATAACAATAAAAAAACATTTAATGTTGTTTAAAAAGAAATTTTTCGAAATATATAAAATTTCATATATATATGTATATATATTAGATATTATCATATTTATATTATTTTATTTTTTGCTAATAAATTCTTTTATTTGGTGGTTATTATTAATATTAATATTAATATATAATGTTTTAACACATCATGGGAAGACCGTAGAAGAAGGGTATGAACTCTTTGATCCGACCAAATTCAGAAGCATGGTCAGAGTTTTGCTGTATCTAGCAGCAACAAGACCTGAACTGATATTCTCAGTATCTTACTTATCAACGAGCAATACTAGTCCAATAGAGAAGAGCTTGCAAGAGGCTATGAAAGTTCTAAGGTATGTGTCTAGAACTATAGATTATGGTTTGATGTTTATGAAGGAAAATGAAACACAACTTGTAAGATATGCAGATTCAGAATAGGCTCGAAGTGTGTGTTGACATGGAGAATTCAAAAGCAAAGTGTTATTGCTCAATCAACGGTTGAAGGAGAGTATACGTCTTTGAGTGCCACTACAAATCATGTTGTATGGCTGAAAAGATTATTGATTGAATTAAGGTATGACTTGACTGAGAATTTCCTACGTCATTGTGATAGAGAGGCACCCAAGGATGACGATATAAATCTGAAGTTCTTGTGAACAACTAACTTCTTGAAGCATCAAAGGTTCCATGAACCATACCCTCATGAAAAAAAAAACAAAAAACGATTATAACTTTGGGATATTTTTATTACATTTGATTTGTATTTCTTCTTATGATGATCTTTAATTTTGCCTTGATTAGAAATCATGGAAGGTGAAAAAACCCTAATCTTTTTGTTTGCAGGTGGAGGAAATATTCCGACAAAGACTCTTTCTTTTCATAGGTCTCGAAATTTAAATTAAATAATTTTGATAAATTATTGAATCTTAGAATGACTTTGCTTTTTTATTATTTATTTTCAAGCATCTTTTCTCTAACATGATTAGAGAAAGAGTGCATGAAACTTCAAAAAAAATAGATGAAAATGATAACTATTTATATCGGTGAAGATGAGAACACATTACAATTCGAAACCGAGCAGTATCTCAAGCTATTAAGAAGCCTTATTTTGCAATCGATGACCTTTTCCTCGTAGTTGCGTCCTTATTTCTCCATGGATTAAGAGCGTCTATCATTGTTTGAACTGCAAGAGAATCTTCCCAAACCCGTTTCTTTGCTTCTAGAATAATGACTTTATCATCTGCAAAATTGGAGAAAAAAACAACTTAATCATGATTTCTTACCAAGAACCCAACATAATTTTGATTTTCATCCAATTAAAACCCGAATCAATATGAAATTCAACTGAAATTTAAATTAAACCGATCTTATCTGTTTATTCGACTTTAATCCGAAATTAGTATAATTTTGACTTAAATTTAGTACAATTCTGACCCAATTTTCATTTTCATCCAATTAAAATCCGAATCAATATGAAATTCAACAAAAGAAAATTGATTTATTTATATTTAAATTTTGATAGATCGATTCGAATTTCATATTGATTTAGGTTTTAATCGAGTGAAAATCAAATTGGGTGCAATTTTGATTGCAATTTTGGTGTAATTTTGAGTTTCATTCAATGAAAACCCGAATTACTCACAGTTTCATTTAAAACCGATAAAAATTTAGATCAAAATTGAAAAGCAATAAAAATCGCTTTTTATTTAAATTAAAGTTTAGTTTGGTTAAAATTTCATATTGACTTTGATTTTAATTGGGTAAAAATTAAAATTGGATCCAAGTTTTGTTAAAACTGAGTCTAAACAAGGTCAAAATTGGTTTCAAATTTGGTCAAAATTAAGTATAAATCATGTCAAAATTGGACCTAAATTTTGGTTTTAAATTGCGTCTAAACCGGATCAAAATTGGTTTCAAATTCTGGTTTAAATTTGAGTCTAAAACGGGTTAACATTGGTTTCAAATTCTAGTTTAATTTGAGCCTAACCAGATCAAAATTGAATCTAAATTAAATCAAAATTACATCTATACCGGATCAAAATTGAGTATAATTCGGATCAAATGTAATTCTGAATCGGGTCAGATAGATATTAGGTCGAAAATTGGATTAAAATTGATGGATTTAACAGAATTTTAAACGGATGAGGTTATAGATAGAATTTTTAATCTTGAAAAGGGAATAGAATGTTGACAAAAAAATATGAAAAATGAATAAAATAGATAAATATAAGAAAAATAGGAGTTTGACCTTTTAAAAAAATCATTTTTGATCTCTACCCCTCACCATTAATAAATTAAATTATAGCCCATGGGCTTTTCTAGAAGATACAAAGGGCTCCTGACCATTAATAAATTAAATTCTGACCATGAGAATATACAAAGGGCCCAAACTAATAAAATAAAAACAAAAATCATATTTCATATACATAATTTATCGGATCAAGGTTCAAGACCTTCGTTGGTATCATTCGACGACGGCGAAGATTACAATCGCTGGCTCCTTGATGTCTTTTTCCCGTTAAAAGATTCAAATCGATGTTGTTGTCACCGTTGTAATGGAGGAGCAGTTCATACTTAGGGTTCCTCCGTCCATTTCAGAGCGTATTGATCGGCTTTTGAGTGACGACGCATCTTCCTCCGACGAAATTCCTTTGGATTTGTCTTTTTCCGGTTAGTATCCTCAATTTTCTTTCGGTTGATTACCTGGATTTCACTCCAATTGCTGCTGTAATCGACAACGTGATGGCCATTATGCACTTAAAGAAACTGGGGATTTTGGTTTAACTCTGGTATTTACATGTGTTGGTATTGTTCGTGTTGCAGATGATGGGAGAACAGGAACATTTTCCATTGGAAACGAGAAATTTCCTGCTTCTCTACTTGACCTACCTTGTGTTGTTGAATCCTTTAAAACTTATGATGATTGTGCTTTGGTAAAATCTGCTGATATCGGGCAGGTAGATACTGACACATTCTTCTCAGTTATGTTGAAATCCATGACTTCGATGGTTTTGATGAAAAGGGAAAATGAATGGTATGCTTTGTTACAGATGATCATGGTCAGGGAGCCAGGTGATACTGCACCAAATACAGTAGAATATAGACATGGTCTCACTCCTCCGATGAAGGATGCTCGAAAGCGAAGATTCCGCCGCGAGCCTGACCTTAATGTACTTTCCATTGCTTATTACTATCTCACTATATCTCCAGCTCTTGTTTGTCATTTCATTTCTCACTCGGTAGAAGGAATATGTTCTAACTATTGTTCTAAAAATCGCTCTAGTCGTCTGTCTAGTCGCGGTCTAGGCGCTGAGTGCTCTCTGACCGCTTGACTAATCTCTAGACGGTCTTTTTTTCTTTAAAAAAATAATGTCAAAACGACATCGTTTTGGTACTTAAATAAAAAAAACTAACAATGACACATATCCATGTGTTTATCTGTTATCGACTTTGCTATCATCATTTCATTTGTTTTTTTCTATCTATTGCATCGTTTATTGTTTTCATCTAGCTCTTTTGTCCTCGTATTTGTATCTCATCATCGTATTTGTCTTCATCTTTGTTTTCTTATCTTTCATCGTCTTCATCTTTTGTCATCGTCTTCATCTTTTGTCATCGCTTTCATTTCTCATCTTATCTTTGTTTCATCTCCATCATTGGCTTCATCTCTTGTGTTCGCCCTCACCTTTGCCCTTACATTGGTCTAATATTGTCCTCACTCGACCCTCATTTTTAATATTTTGTTTGTTTTATGTTGTTTGTTGTCGTAAATTTCATATTATGAATTTAATATTTATAAATTCTTTTTATAAATACTAAACTTTATTTATTTACATGGTTTTCATAAAATTAAGTACTTATAAATATTTGGAATTAAATATTTATATTATAATTATATGAAATAAAAATAAAATATATATATCCTAACGGCGTTCTGGGCACTAGGCACTGGCTGTCCGTCCGCCTAGATGTGCTTGCATGATAGTCTACATGAGTAGTCAGTCACATTGCTTTAAGTAGTTCAAATCTTTCGACCCTTAGGAAGCCCAATGAGGTTTTGAGCTCTACTTGCCCTTTTTTTAGCCTCAAAGGTTGATAATTTTGGGTTTATCTAATATGGGAATGGTGATTGACTGCAACTCCTGATTTCTTTAACTGACATACTGCCAAATGAAATGTTACAGCCGGAGCTTGTACAGCGTGTCGAAAGAGATTTGGTGAACATTTTGAGTGGCGGTACCGTTGAAAATGTAAGATACCTTTGTATTGATTCTCTTAATTATCCTTCTTCTAATGAATTTGGTTAAATTGATTCTCCATTGTCACATGTTAGTTTCACTTATCCTATTCATCTGATTAAAAATTTACTGAAGGTAAATGATCAAGAAGAAGCTGCCAATGACAAAACTAGTCACATAAACAAGAACCCCCCATCACCATCACCTGCACAAAAGCCCGAAGCACCTGAAACAAGGGCTAATCCTGTAGAGCCTGAGCCAGAGAGAAGTGAATCAGACGATTCCGATGATTCAATGTAAGTTTAAAGTATTCTCTTTTCAAAAAACTTACTGCCCATTTGTCTACGTCGGATTGGATCAGTCTATATGACATATCTGTAGCATTATCCTGTTTTTGGTTATACAAGATTCATGCATGTAGCATGCTTTTTTCAAAACAATATCACCAAAAGATTTATCATTTTAATGAAGTAATATTTTGCATCCAGCTAATATTATGCCTTAGTTTTGCATAGTCATGAAAACTTTGTCTCCAAAACTCATCACAACCCCCATGTGCTTCATGACCACCAGATTCAGAATAATGGTTAATTAATTAATTTATTAATTCTTGGATCTTATTTTCCGTAGTACCTTCTTATTATCCACATTTTTATGACATTGAATAGAACTCTTTAGTGATTCTTAAGTGAGTATATCTGTGTTGTTAGATTTGGAACTAGTTGTACTTGTCTGAATATCTTTTATGATAAGAAGGAATCATAGAAGAAATACTAATAAATTTAAGACCACATGTTTCTTCATCCTTCAATTTTTAATTCACCATTCACTCTTAATATTATTTGAACATCTTTTTCGATTTGGTTTCGATTTTAGACGGTTCCTCGTACAAAGGTTATAGATATTTGGTTTTCGATTAAGTTTAGGGTTCATATTCATCAAATAGTTGTCGCTGTTGGAGATGCAAATCTTTTGTACTACAGAATCTCAAACCTCTAGATCAATCCAAAGTTTAAAGTTGTAACCATATTGTATTCCTGATCTGTTCTAATTATCTATGGTTCATGTTCTAACCGATCTGGAATAATATAATATTTACTTAAATGATTAAACATTTAGTTTCTAATTATGGTAATTGCGGGTTTTGATCTTGAAAATAGATCACGTAACAACGAGATAATTATGTGTCTCAACGGATATCTTTTGTATGCTTAGGTGATCCACCTTGAAACATGGTAAGTTTCTCACGAAACTTTGAAGTGTTGTTCTCACATCACATATATAATATAATATATAGTATAATATATATATATATGTATATATAATAATGGCAATAATGAAACATGTGAAAGAGACCAAGAACCATAATCATAATGTTCGTGAAATGTTAAGTGTCTGTGTTAGTCATCCAGGCATCGCTTTTTTTATCATTATTATGGCTCTTGTTATGGAATTTTGCTTTGTTGTATTAGGTTTATGTCTTGTTGCAATTTTTCAAGGTTTTACTTGTGTTTTAATTTTATTTATTTGTATTATAAATAATTTATTTATAATATATTTCAAAGATAAAATTACAAACTTTAAAAAGGATTACTCATATAATCCTGTATTTTATTGTTAGGACTATAACTTTGAAAAGAGAAAAAGAAATACAAGATCTAACGGGTGTATAACAAATTATTTATTATCAATTGGTTTTTAAATTTAAAGTTAATATACATCATCTTAATGTTGATCTAAAATGGATATACTTAAAAATGGTTCTGGATAATAAAAAATGTCATCATCTCCCTATGTATTAAAAAAAATTATATATAAAAAATACGATCTAATTCTAGGGATGGGCAAAAAAATATAAAAAATTTGATAATTATCAAAAAATAATCTATAAATAAATAGTTTTCAAATTGCACAAATACATAAAAAAATATAATATAAATAAACGAAATATCAGTCTTTCAATCATCGAAATTTAATTTCGTTGATGACTCCACCAATGTTGTCAATTTATCTAAAACAATGTAACAAATATTAAATTATCATATTAAATATCAAATATATTAAAATGAAACTAGAATATAAGTTATATACTTACGAATTTCTCTTTTTTGATATCTTGTGATGTGTCCATAACAGTATTCATCCTATCTTGAGTGCAAATTAAAGTTTCAACCATATTATCAATTAGACAACTACGATACGGACTAAAATACACGACCTTCCATACTAAAAACCGACTCTAAAGCAAGTGTAGTGCTAGAATAGTCAAGATCTCTTGCCGTCAAAGAAAGAATTTTATACTTAGAATCAATAATCTTACACCAATACAAAATATCTAAATTTCCAACATCTTCTTCACATTCTTCTGACAAATAATTTTATATTTGGTCTTAAAATAAAATTAATAATGTTTTTATTTATAATTAGATCCTTAAATTAATTTTATCATATATATATATATTAAATAAATTATTTATTTAATACTTACAGATAGAAATAATAATTGTGAATAATTGAATATAATATTTGTATTTATATTTGTAATTATCGAATATCTAACTTCTAATATTTTTATTTGTATTTGTTCTTTCGGATATTTGCATTTTCGAATTGAATACGGCTCGAATACGAATAGTTCGAATTTTTTGTTCATCCTTACCTAATTTGATATATGATAGATATAGGTCAATGCATTTATTAGGAATTGATTTTAAATTAGAAATTTATGTTTTAATCTAATAACTATCGTGAATGAATATACTTTAGTTAGGAATCTTATGTTTTAATCCAATAATATAAGAGTTTATGTATTTATGAAAGTTTGGACATCTTTGGTGGTTCTTTCATATATATATATATATAACTCCACCTATTCTAAATTTAAACGTAGAATTATTATCTGAAAAAATTGCTCCCCATAGTTCATAAATTATGATGAGAAATTGGAAAAAAAAATCAACAAGATTGACCATGTGATTTTTTATTGACTTATTGTGAAACATGTGTATGCATTACATATATGGTGTGAGGTAGAGCGCCAACTCTAAAACCCCTTTGATTTTTTAGAGAAAATAAGCTTATGGGTACTTAATTATCCACCTAAACCACAATCTTAATTTTTTAAAATCGGTACGTACAACTAATTAATTCATTATTATAAATTATAATACGATTAGCTGTAATACTTATCCATACTCATATGCATCGTATTTTTAGATCTTCTCATTGTGCATGCTCGTACCCCTCTTAATTAAAACGTTGCATTAATTTATAAACCATTTGAGTCTAATAATCACGTAATTATGTGTACTAATTGAGTTTAATATTAATCAAGTTGTTTTTCTTGTTCTGAATGATAAGCACCACAACTAACACACACATGTCTTAATGTCTCTTCTCCTTTTGGCTTACGACGACTTAAACTCTTCCCTCGATCAGTAATTTTAAGATTTAATTCACTAACATTTTGATCAATGATAAATAGGATATAATCATAGTTTAGATCAATTATGTTTTTAATTACTATGACGCATTTATAAGTTTTATATACTAATAAAAACAATACATTTTAAAACCAATTATATATTATAAAATGGAGTACAATCGATATCAATTATTTTTTTATTTCTAAGTATGTGAAAAACACGATAACAATCTAAACACACATTTAAAAAAAAAAAATAAATGTACGTTATTCATCACCTAATAAATCTGTTTACAATTTTACTTTGTTTAAGTTGTACCTAGTCTGCAGTCGGTATTTCTTTTAACTCAGATACCGTATTTATAAATGAATCTCTCGTTTCTAAAATTATAACAGATTCCCTTAATCCCCAAGAGACTAACTCATGTTTCCCAAACGTTTCATCTCTCTGAAACTTTTTATTGTGGATTTCTTTCTCTCTTTTTCTCTCCAAAAGTGCGCATCTTCTTAGAGTGTTGCTCTAGCTCTTTTGGTAACTTACAATTCTGCCAAAATCCATTTACATTCAAGAAGAATAAAAAAACAACAAATAATTTAAAATAATACTAATTCATCTAAATTATAGCTCTAAACAATATTTCATAAAGAATATGACTAGTTTGACTATTACTAAATCAACTTTCTTCCAATTTTTGACCTTATGTTTACTCAAACAAAATATCTAAAAAATTTTCCATAAAGATTAATCCGTGAAACATTCAGAATTCAAACGCATAAGTTCGGAAAAAATAGCCAAACTAATCACGTCTTTGAATTTCAATTGAACATATCATCGGTTGATATTAGAAATTTCTACCTAACATTGACTAGTACCTTATCCTCATATTTGAGTGATCAATAAGGATAAAAACACAATTAACATGCACTAGTTAGTTCATTCGTTATAAATAGCATTTGTGATCTTATTTGGAAATTACTCTCCTTCAACTAGTGTTGTAAAAGTCGATAGGCGCTCGGCGGTACCTAACCGTCCAGTATAATAAAAAAATCAGTTTTATTAGTCGGTCGAGAAAAATCGGCGACTAGTCGGCGCCTAGGCGACCGATTTGGCGGAAATTGGTCGCCTAGGCCGATTTTTTTTTAAAAAAAAAACAAAACGACGTCGTTTTGATCTCTCTCAAAACGACGCCTTTTGGTCGTTTTGTTTTAGAAAAAAGTTAAACAAAAATTAAACCAAAAATATTAAACCAAAATTTTGTTTTGGTTCGTTCGTACATCTTAACAATACCGAAAAGTTATTGCTCAATGATTAAGAGGTAAAATCATTTTGGTACCAACATATAAATTTCTCTAATATACTGCTGATATTAGATATTTAGATCTTTATTAATGTATTGTGTTATATTTATGATATAGTTAATGAATTTATATGACTTTATATTTTATATATAATATTTTTTCCTTTATGTTAATTTTTAATATATTTCATAATTTTAAAAATTGATATATATTAAAAAGAATTAGAAAAAATAAAATACACCTAGTCGTCGACTAAGCTCGACTAATTCGACTAGCCGCTAGGCGGTGACGGACCGCCCCGACTAGCACCTAACGACTTTTACAACACCGCCTTCAACTCATATTTTATTTTCGTACAACGGTTTAAGAAAATAAATACATTTCTCATAACTCGTTACGAATTTGTTTTGACTGCATAGTGTTTGTATGACTTCATTTTTCATCCTTTTTTTCTTTATCTATATTACAAAAGAGCAAGATTATCACACATAGCAGTTTTTCTTTAAATGCAATTTAATTATATCAGTTTCAAATTCAATTGTACCTTACGCAACATTAGCTACATTCAAATGTTATTGAAATTGCCATATTTGGACAATGTAAAGTACTAGGCTTGGTTATTTCGGGTTTCGGTTCGGATTTCGTTTAGATATAATGGCTACGGATTATTCGGGTTTTAAAAATAATAACCAAACAATAACTCAATTTAAATTGATTCGGTTCGGTTCTGTTGTACAACAATTCATTTCGGTTATATCAATAAAATATTGTAACCAAAGTAAAACCCGAACTCTAATTTTTTCAGTAATTATTCGATAATTTCGAAATATTTAGTGCATTTGTATTGTCACAATGAAAAAAAAATTAAGAATTCATACCATAATGAGATAATATCAAGGCAAATTAAGTATGTATTTAATGTATAATAATTATTCATGGTTTTAAAATGTTTCTCAAGTCCAACCATTTTCACTTTTCTTTGTCCAATAATTTTTCCTTTCGGACCATTTCCAAATGTTATGTTTCTATCCTTGTTATATATCACGTGTCTAGAGCAAACACTACTTGAATTCCATGTGTGACCACAACTATCATTAGTTGTGATATAAGCATCTTTGTAACGAGTATCATCTTTCCTTACCCATTTTTTTCCAATTTTAACATGAGAGAAGTTAGATTACTTACCTCTTTAGAATGGTTTCTTTCTCAAATGATAACAAAAAGAATGATATAGCCTTATTTTTCATCATGATATCACTATCTCAAATATCTTTTGTTATGATTAATTTTGTAGTGAGATGTATTGAACTAATGGAGATATACATCTTCGATATTTCTGGTTATACAAAATCATAGATTTTGTGCCTTAGTAGATTTGAATGTTTGACTCAATGTGTTTATGCCGCTAGATTAAGCCACATTTTCTTTGCCTTTACTAATGTCAAAATATCATAAACAAAGTGCTTTCATTTAGTCTTTCCAATTGTTAAAATATGACCCGACTTCTTGGTTCAACTGTTTATGATGAATCCTCGCTGAATCGATACTCTAGAACGAAGGTACTGACGGGATAATCTTTGTTGCAGCCGAGCCGGGAGACTCCTCTACACAAGGCGTGTGGAATGATGGGTAGCACGAGAGTTGCGCTTGCGGAAGGCTCTCGATATACCGAAGATCGTCTTTGTTGGATATGACGCACCAAGAAGAATGAACTTGTTTGTTGGATATTACACACCAACAATGGATATTTCTTAAAGAGAAAAGTTTGAAATTCAAATTAGAAGATTGATGTCTACAAGGGGGCGGCCATAAGAAGAGAAGAAAGTCATGCAAGACTTCAATGCCGCAATAAATGTTCAGCATGCATGCAATCCATGCAAGACTTGTGAATTAAATGGATATATATTTAAAATAAAATAAACATAAAGGTAATGCGCTTTGATACGATCGACGTATGAAGTATCAGGTCAACAATTAAAAGGACAAAAGTGATTTGTGGCCTCGTTAAAAACTCGCCGCTGGAAAACCACGTGGAACAAAACCAACTGTGGGAAAAGAGTACACACGAAACATTTTCCCTAATTGTTGATCGTTGCAAAATGAGCTTCGGCATGTAGTACGACTCGGATGTTGAAGCTTCCTTGTAGACTCAAGCACTCATCTTAAACCCGTACGATTGCAAGTAATCCGACGATAGTTTCCTTGAGCGTCCTAGCTTTAGCACGGGTCACGGGACCTACTTGTATGGTTAAGACGTCCTCCTCTCTAGCTTTAGCATGGGTCAAGGGAGCGACATCCTCTTCTCTCCCCTCAGCATAGGTTACGGGATCGGTGTCCTCTTATGTCGCTTTAGCACAGATCGCAGGACCGATATCCTCTTCTATCGCCTTAGCACGGGTCACGGGACCGGTGTCCTATTCTCTAGCCTTAGCACGGGTCACGAGACCTTCTTGTAATGTTAAGGCGTCCTCTTCATGCTCGGGTTCCTCGATGTTGTCCATGTTCATATCAGTTTAGCATCCTCATGTTTTGCCGAGTCTACTCTAAATGTTGTTTCGTCTCAAATGTTTCTTCTTATATGAGTTTTCTTTTTGTAGTTTTAAGCTGGACTCCTTAACTCTAACTTTATTTTTGTTTCTCCTTAACTTTAAGATTTCTTTTTGTATCATCCAATTCTTGTTGTATTGGCTGTAGTCTTATCACCAAATCATGATTCTAGTGTACTAGCCCATTGTTCTTTTGATTCATTCTTCCCTGGATTGCATCCATGGTAAGGTTCTCTTCATCATCAGTGCAAGAATGCGAAGTGCCTTGACCTTGTCAAGGTACATTCTTATCGTATTCAATAATTCTCAGAATTGATACAAAATTATTCATTTTTTCTTTTTCACTAAAATGATTTATATTCCGACTCACTGAATGTGGCTCCTCTTTTGTGAATTTCCACACTCATTAATAATGTGTTCATATCCTTTGCAACCAAAACATCTGATTTCATTCAAATTTCTAAAAAATGTATATCTCCTTTAAATTGTACGTCATTCTCATTGTATATTTCCATAACATTTGCATTGATGGAATTTTATATTTAATCTTCTTGAGTTTCTTAATGATTTCGATATTTTCGAGAATTTTTTCGCAAATATTTTTTAATATTCTCTGCAATCAAACCAACATCTTATTTTTTTTTAAGATTCTATTCATGTGACATGCTTTAGCTCCATCCTCATTTGTAGATCGCCAATATACCTATGATTATTCTAAAACTTGTTTAATCTATATCCAATGCAGCTTTCATAGTCGTCTCTTTTGCTTAGACATCTGGAAAGTTTCTTCACATAATTTTCATCATCATATCCTTTTCCAATAACATACGCTTTATTTGAAGGAATATCTTATCGACCAATGAATTCTTTTACATTCTCGTTATTCTCTCATTGTGATCTTTTCAAATTGATTCTCCAAAATAATATATCTTGTTCCTTTACATTTAGAGCGCATTCATGAATTGTTTCTAAATTTTTTCTATGCATCTTTAGCTGATCCATATCTCTAAATCTGTTTGAATTTGTCCATATCTATAGATCCAAAAATATTAGTAAGTGCTAAATATTGAGCGTCGGTTCTCGACAGATGTTCAATCTTCATTAGGTTTCTTTATAATCTTTCCATTTGGATCTATTATCATTCGTGAACTCCATCCTTGTTTTACAGCCTTCCAAATTTCTTCATCAACCCCTCGAATTGTAATCTGCATTCGCCCTTGCAATATCCATAATTGGATGAAATCAATATTAAAGATTGTGTAACATGAATCTCACCATGTCGATCGCTTCATTGGCCTTCTACCTCCTGACGCAACAACGGTACATCACTGATCTTCTTACACGCACTACTATGTTGAATGCTACGCCGGTTCATACTCCTATGACATCCACTATACGGCTCTTCTACCTTGGGTACACCGTTAGATGATCCTACTGAGTATCGCAATGTGATCGGAAGCCTACAATACCTTATGTTCACCCGGCCGGTTATTGCTTTCGCCGTCAATAAGCTCTCTTAATTCATGTATTGCCCTTCAAGTGAACATTTGCAAGAGGTATGCGATTTCTTGGCATTTTTCTCTCGTGTAACAGCCTTCTCACTCTTCATGCTTTCTCCGATGCGGATTGGGATGACGACCATGATGATTACACATCGACGGGCGCTCATATTGTGTATCTCGGTTGCAATCCCATTTCTTGGTCATCCAAGAAACAGCGGTTCCATGCGAAATCATCTATGGAGACTAAGTATAAATCTATTTCGGCGACGGCTTCGAAAGTTCGGTGGCTTACTTCTCTTCTTAGTGATCTTGGGATCTCGTTCTCTAGTCCACCTGTCATTTATTGTGATAACGTTGGAGCAACGTATCTCTGTGCCAATCCGGTCTTCCGCTCTCGCATGAAACACGTAGTTATCGACTATCATTTGATCCGAAGTCTTGTCACGACTAGACTTCTTCGGGTGGCTCATGTCTCGTCTGCGGATCAATTGGCAGATGCTCTTACCAAGCCGCTGCCTCGGACACATTTTGATCTACTTCGGCTCAAGATTGGTATCTCCACCGAGACTCATCTTGCGGGGGTATATTAGGAGAATATTATCAAATATTCTCTTAAATATCAATCTTCTTATGTTTGTTAATTTTTCTTATTTATAAGATCTTAATTTCTTTATATTTGTTAAGTTTCCTTATTTATATGATCTTAACTTTCTATATATTTTGAATGTATGTTCTTGGTTTAATAAAAAAAAATAATTCAAAAACTCTACTTGTCTAAAGTATATTTTTAATTTAGTTTTGAGTCTATATAAGTTAAAAAGAATCTTTTTTACAAAAATTTTACTCAGATTTAATAAACACAAATTTAGATAAACTCAACCTAAAAACTTCGTAACTTTATTTGGACTTTTTCACACCAAAGCTAAATAAAATAAACTAAATTTAAGATAAAATAAATTTCACTTGAAAATAGCGCTTCCCCTTTGGATTGATTTGACCGTTGATTTCTTGGGAAGCACTCTTTAAGTTCTTGACTTGACCCAACTTACCGTACAAGTTCATTGAAAATGATTTCTGTATGAAGAGATATGGTCGCATAAACAGACCCATACTATATAAATCTTTAATTTCGACCTTTAAATTCAAACTATGTTAGAATTTATTTTCGTTTTCATATAATATACAAGTGGGATATATATATACATATATATATATATATAATATAGAGCAATTATAAATAGAAGCAACATATATTTCTCACAAATTAATTGTTATAATTAATTATACATTATTATTGGATTTGTTATCAATAATGATTTCTCTCTTGAGATCAAGTATAATTTATAAATATTAAAATGAAAACTTCGTAATTATATTTCAATAAATTTATATGCATCCAATTTTTTTGTATATATTATTCATTTTAATATCTAGTTTTTTGAAATATATTAAGTTATACCTATTTTAATATATCCATTTAATAACATGATCCAAACGATATAACATTAATAATAGAAATTTTATATATAAAAATGTAGAATTCTTTATATCAATAATTAAATAAGGAATAATAATAAAATATTGAATACAAAAAAAAATCAAGTTTTTTTCTATATTCCTTTTTATATACTAGGATATTTCTCTCCAAAATGTTGACGCTAGAATCAATCGAGTAGGTGTAATTTATTGATCTAACACACATATTATATATTTATATATATAACCTAAATAAAACATTACATTAAATGAAGATATAACCATAAGTTGGGCCCATATTGAAAGTGGAAGCTCATGATGTAATTGATGATGTTGATAATGTGAATATATTGTTGGAGGTATATGTTATGTATATAATAGAAGTCAAAAAGGGCAAAAAAATATTGGTATTTTGAAAAATTGTTCTTCAAAAAGGTCATTATAATTTGAATTCCTTTTTCCTTTGGTCCCATATTTAAATATTTTCATATATATGGGAACCAATAAAAGAAACGTTAAATTTGAATTTATTTTGCTTTTGAAAATTTATCTTATTAAGTCAATGGTTATACTTTATATGATTTTCATTAATTATTAGGTTTATAATATAATCAGCCAAAATTTTATATTGTTCGTTAATAAACAACAATTTTTAAATGGTTCATATTAAACTTGGAAAGTTTGAATTATATTTAACAAATTATTTTTTTATGGAAATAATGTGTTTGCTAATACGTTTTTAGGATTGGTCGAGTAATGTGAAATAAAATCAGAAATTAGGGTTTATATGATACTATATATATATAATATAAAGTTGAGTCAAAATGAAATTAAAAGTGGGTTCACAATAATTAAAAAATATCTAAAAATGTGACAATATTTCCAAAAAAAGATTTGATTCAATTTCAACCGTGTGTGAAGTGGTGGAGTCATGTTTGGTGCAACGATTTCCAAAGCATTTGACTCGGAGTCTTGCTCCACCGGCTTTTTTTAATTATAAGCAATTTCATTTTGCTTATATTACCAATACATATTTCGTGTTAATTCAATTCACAAATAATTTCAGATTTTATAACCAAATATACTTTCTAAACTTTTGTTTAATGGGTTTTTTAATAACACATTAAACCATATATATATATTATATATAACAAGGAATACAACCGAAGGATATGCATATATAATCCAATGTATATATGTAAATCATTTTAAGTATACTAAAAAATTAAAAGATATCTAATTCATTTAATTTTAATATAACAGTCTTATAATACAAGTATATAGGGTAGTCAAATATCGAATATTCGCAAATATCTGACTATTTGTATTTGTATTCGTATTCGTCGAATATTCGAGTTTACTATTCATATTCGTATTCATAAATTCAGATATTCGTAAATTCGTATATCCGTAAATATTCAGATATTCGTATCCTATCAAAATCAATTTAAAAAAATCTCATAAAAAGTCGTTAATTATCAAAATATAATCCATGAGTAGTCTTCAAATTTCACGAATACACAAAAAACATAATATAAATAAACCAAACATCAATCACATCAGTCTCTCAATCATCTAACTTTAACTCCGTCGATGACTCCATTAACGTCGTCAAATCATCTAAAACAATGTAACAAATTATTAGATTATCATATTAAATATCAAATACATTAAAATAGAACTAGAATAAAAGTTATAATACTTTCGAAGTTCTATTTTTTTTACATCTTACAATGTGTCCATAACATATGAGGTAATGCGGTCAAAGTGATAGAAACATACAAATGACCAATGAACATTATGATATATACATCTAAACCAATAAAACTAAAAAATCGACTAAACATGCACTATAAGAAAATTAAGATTTAGGGACTGCAAATTTAGGGACGGATTAGGGACCCAAGAGGTGTCCGCAAACAAGCGTCGCAAAATGATATACGTCCCTAATCCGTACGCAAATAAGGATGGAAATTTCAATCCGAAAACCGTCCATAATTGCAGACCACCAAGCCGTTCGCGAATCGATGGGAAAAGTCGGAGAACTTTTTTTAATTAGGGACGGACAACCCCTCCAAATTTGCGGACAACCCTTTTGCCCATCCCTAATTTAAAAAAACTAAAATTGAAATTTAATTTAATTTTAAATGTTTTTATAAATAACAATAATTAATTAGACTTGGGATGGTCATCGAAACTCAGAATCATCGTTATTAGAATCGGAATCGTAGTTATCAAAATCAGAATCGTCGTTATCGGAACACAATGCGGCCTCCGGAACTCGGGACAGGCGGTGGTACTCAAGACGATCATCGAAACTCGGGATGGGCGGTGGAACTCGGGATAGTCATCAAAACTTGGGACGGGCGGCGGAACTCGGGATGACCGCCGGAAATCGAAAGAGAATGGAATGGAGAGAAAGATTGAATGAAATAAACAATGTTGTGAGGATGAAATTTATAGATTTTTTTCGGGACGGTGGAGAAAACCCGTCTGTAAAGCGTCCATAATTACGGACGGAAAGAAAACGACCGTCCGTAATTACGGACGGAAAGAAAATGACCGTCCGCAATTGCAGATGGAAAGAAAACGGTCGTCCGCAATTGCGGATCACCCATGACCGTCCGTAAATTTGCAGACGGATACCTCAACCGTCCGTAAATCTTATAGATGGACAGCTTGGTCGTCCGTAAATGTACAGACCATCCGTCCCGAGCTTTCTCCATCTGTGACCCGATACCGTCCATGTGTCCCGAGCCTTCTCCGTCCGTGACCCGAGCGTTTGGATGGACAGATGGTGTCAGGTCATGGATGGAGAAGGCTCGGGATGGAGAGATGATATGCATGATTTGTGAATTTATGATATGCATGATTTGTGAATCTATGATATGCGTGAAGAATCGAAAAAGTAAGAAACGTAGAATATCTATGATATTCAAGATATATGATATGCATGATTTGTGAAAGTAAGAAACATGGAAAATCACATAAAATCGAATCGAAAAAGTAACAAACGTGGAAAATCACATAAAATCGAAACGGGATCGGCGTATGCTAGCGACTGTTAAATCCCTAAGGCGGTATCTATCGATTCTCGGTTAATCAGAATACAATGCAAATATCTATCATCGCAAATAATAGGATCTAACAGCAATAGTCGAGCATCATTGAGAATAACCGATATCAATACTCGATATCAATGTTGCTGGTAGAGAACAATGTACTAGATCGATCTACCATGAGATTGCTACATAGATTGTTATATGTATAGCAATTCTCATAATGATTATGATATATGTAATTCTATGACTTGAGATCGCCGGAGATCTTAACATACGTAATTGCACTATCAAACGTCACTCGTAAATGGGTGGACAAACAAGATAGTGATTAGGTATGCAATTTATAGGATGTTGTTTGATCGAGATAAAGATTTTTCTCTCCTATATAACATGACTGATGTCACGAGCTCACATATTGAACTAGATGAGTATGATATGTTCCATGACTCATGTTCAATCTAGACATCAAGGACAAAGGGATTAATGTACATAAATCACGAGATTGGTAACGTCGAGTCATAATAAACATTCTCATTGTATATCTCATTCATAAATATATAGACGTTTTGAGTCTTTCACCTTGCAATCAAACATTCTTTAGGAAAATAGATAAGAAAATCAAGCCAAAGACATACAAAGAAGTGCAAGAAAGCTATGAATGCTTGTATGTCGTCCTAAAGCCATCCCCAAAAGGATATGTGGACGTCCCGGATTAGGGACTGCGACCCAGGGACTTCCGTAAATTGCGGACGACACTCGATCCCCATCCCTAATTCGGGATGCCCTCGGTGTTCGTTTCCAATCCGTCCGCAATTGCGGACCGCTTAGGGGCTGTTTGTCCGTCTGTAAATTTAGGGACAGATTAGGGACCGATATTTTCCCCCGTCCATATTTCGTCCGTAAATTTAGGGACGGCCTGATCAGTCCGCAAAATCCGTTTGCAAACTTCAAATTTCTAGTAGTAAGGAAAAAATAGACAAACTTACTCGAAACGGAGGGCGTGCGAAGGAGGATGAGGGCACGCGAAGGAGAAGGAAGTGCGATGGAGGAGGGCGTCTGACAGAGGGAGTGCGACGGAGGATGTGTTTCGATGTTTAGGTATGTGGATGGTGACTACGGTCTGTAGAGAAAGGGAAACGACACCCGTAGGAGTAGAATATTTGGTTAAAACAAATATTAGGGTTAAAATTTGTAATTACATTTTAGTCATCTAAATTTGAAGTATAGTTATAATTATTTGTCTATATATTCTATATTTGGTCTTAAAATAAAACTAATAATGTTTTTAATTTATAATTTAATTCTTAAAAGTAATTTTATTATATATGTATATTAAATAAATTATCTACTAATAATTACGAATATGAATAATTGCGAATAATTGAATATACTATTTGTATTTGTCGAATATCAAATTTTTTATATTTGTATTTGTATTTGTTCTTTCGGATATTTGCATTTTCATATTGAATACGATTCGAATACGAATCAAATACGAATACTTCGAATAGTTTGTCCAACTCTACAAATATGGAAATAACCTATTATTTCATTCATAAAAAATCTAAACAATTATATATAATTATCGTGATTTATAACAAATGATGGATTGATAGGTATAAAGCATAATCCATGAATATTCAAAACAATAAGAAGTGTATATTTTTTATGTTATGCAAATAAACATTATATCAAATATGCGTTTGGTCTAATAATATTAAAAGTCATTTCAAGAGTTTAACTTTGTCCAATATCATATATATGAGTCCAAAATTCATGTTCTAGCTAATGTGGAACAACTTATCATAACATTCTCTCTCGTACCCAAATTTTATCTTGAAACGTGGACATCGCAATTGGAGACTCAACATCGATATATTCAAATCGGGACAAACATGCCTCTATACCATATCAAATATGAATTTCGATCCAAATAATCTCAGAAATTAACTCAAAAATTTAAAATTATCTAATATCATATATAAATCCAAAATTAACTTTTTAATGGAGATGGGAAGTGCATAGGAGGACAGCGGTAAGAGGAAAGAGTCAACGACAATCAACAGTAAAAAAAGTTGCTGAAATAATCCTGTATGGGCCGGTGCACCGTTGCACCGGTGTGCTACTCTACTCGTACTTGTCGTCGCGTCGGTGCACTTTCTGAACCAAGCGCGTTTCCTTTTTGTTTTCTTCTTTTGTAATTTAGTAGCGTCGCTGCTCTGTCTGTCAGTCTGTGACCTTTTTTTTGTTGTTGTTTGGGGTTTGAGTACGAAAAGACAGTTTTACCCCTTCGGGATGATCCTGCCTGTCATTATTTAATTTGGCCTTGTGATATCCAGCTGTTCACTGGTTGTTACGCTATCACTTGCTCTCTCTCTCTCTCTCACACACACCCTTTGACTTTCATGTGTTTCCGTAATTAATATATTCATTAATATCGATTTTGTATTAATCTTCGTTTTAAACGGAAAAAAAATAATACTCTTGTAAACATTATATATATATATATTCATATCAGATGTATATTAAACAAATACATAAAATATTTATAAATAATAATATATGAAGTAAAATGTTGATACGTTTACTATATCAAAATTTAGAACGACATATTTGAATGCATAATTTTCAAGATAAAGGTCATTCATCTTTGCCAACTAAATTGTTTTGGTTTGTATTGTTATCTTTTTTATTTGTTTTCCAAATAAAATATCAATATGAATGATATAATAAATGATTAAACGCTACCTTTATTAGATTCCAATATGTAAAGCAAATGGTATATCCGTAAAAGGTGATCTCAATGAATTTTAAAAACAATAGCTAAATGCAAATTGCAAAATCATGCTATTTTAGAGAAACATCCTAGAAATCTCATGGCTTTGAGTGTTACATTAATCTAAATTCGTATTATAAATTATAGTGAAAACCTAAATATATATGTTAAAGTTTTTCACTTTAAAGATCGTTATTGCTCCGTTGTAAATGTTAAAAATCTAACTCGATAATTATAAAAAAAGAGAGAGAGAAATAAAATGAAAAAAAGCTCGTTTAATCATAAGATAAATTCATAAAATTTTAAAATAAATATTTGAAAAATAAAAAATGGGTGTTCACATTTAGAAAATATCGAGATTCGAGTTTCAAAGATCCTCGAAGACATAAAAAGTGTTTAGTAAAAAAGTGACTGCCGTCACTGAGATACGGTTGTTGGGTACGGTGGTACTTCCAACCAGACATCACTACGTGTTTCAATCTAAATATGACACGTGGACATATGTACGGTATACCAAACGTATACAAATTTCATAAAAAATTTAATTAAATGTCTATGAAATTATTAATTAAATTAACTATTTCTAAAACATAAATCTAACATGCTTGATCCGTTACTTTAGGGACAAAAGTTACCGTAAGCTTAGGGTTTAAAGTTTCTGAATTTTCATATTAAATGCAATAATTACATTGAATAGTGTAGACTTTCCATGGATTTTTTTATTAAATTTAGGTTGAATCTCTAGTAACAGTGGATTGAATGGGATGCGTTTCTTAAAAGGTAACTAAAAATTTATTATATAAAATATAACTATATATATTAAAATATAAATTCATTATAATTTTTAAAATAAATATTTTAAAATTCAAGTGGATTCTTTCATAAAATATCAATATATAATAACGAAATTATTAACAGATTTAACTTTATTGTCTAGAAATTGAGTATTTCTGTATTTTATTTCGAACATAATAATTGATATTTTTTAAAATTAAATATAATTCATTTATATGCCCTCATAGTGCATGTATAGTATTGAAAATAAACCAAATTTGTCGCATTTGAATGAATATATATATATATATATATATATATATATGAAATTGGACCAAAACTAATGGATGGATAATGTTAACCCTACCATTAGATCTTCGGGAATCAAATGATGAAAGTGCCTCATTAAAAGCTATTGAAATGATATAAATCTTTTTGCATTTTTACTACATATTTTAAAGATAAATTAATTTACAATTGGACGTTTGAAAATAAATGTCCAATTAATTTATCCGTACGTACACAACAAAGTACTTATTCATTATCATTGGGCCATTAAATATATTGAACCGACAGTTGTAGATCTTAATGCTAATCCTATGCTCTGTTTTCATATATATATATATATATATATTATGCATAATAATGTTAAGGCAAGAGAATAATATCAAATGAAAATCATAGTTTAATGCAATGAATCACGATCCGTATTGCATAATATATAAGTTTAATAGTTTTTTTGGTTTATTTCTAATTATAGAGTAAGATATTGATAAATAAAATTTGACATGTATTATGTGTTCTACGGCACTATTGATATTAGAGTAAAATTATTAATCATTATTGTTATCAGAAGAGTTTACAATTATATCTCCTAAAGTATGATATTTATTATATTTAGATAAGGAGGGACTAGATTTTCAATATTATATTATATACAAAATGAACGATTAAACCTATTTTGTATTCTTACGGAAAACAATGCATATACCTTTGATATCTTCGCATTATTTTATTTTATTTTTATTTATTACTACACATATGTAGGTGCGACAATATTTAATTAATACACACAATAGTGCATTTAATATGCAAATTAATTAGACATAATTGTACGTAGAACCACCGATATTGTATTTGATGATCAGATTCATTGCTCTAAAATTAATTGTTGAAAGGTTCGTTAGCCCAACATTTCAACAAAACTAGTATATCAATTATACTGTTAAAAATAACCAATTTATGTATAAAAAATATTACAAAAAATGGTGAGTATTTCTTGTTATGTGAACAAAATATTTAGTTAAATCTGAAAAATATTATATTATAAACTATAATTAAATCATAAATTTATTTACTTTAATTTTTAAAGTTTAAACGTTAATTTATAGATTTTGTAATTCATTGCATATATTTTAGGATCATAATTTAAATTAATGTAAAAAATTACGAAAAACTCAAATACAAAATAATAATTGTATTTCAATTTGTTTTGATATATTTATTATTTTGTAAAATAATAAAATGTATATAAAATTTAATTAGTACGATTATAGTACGCGTATACGTACGGTGGTGAAACCACTTTCCGACATATTCGATATTTTATTAATTTCAGTGGGTAAAAGTTTTTTTAAATTTAATTATTTTGGAAATACGTATTTAAAATTTATTTGTATTTACGCGTGGATTTATAATTAAAGTAATGTATATACATGGAATATTTATCAATGTATCTACGTATGCATATCAATATGCATGAGGTGTAAAGTTACGTATACGACCTATTGTTCAAACTGACTTTAAACTGCTTCAATTTTGTTTATTGTAAAATAATAATAATTAATACATGAAATATGAATAAAATAAAAATAAACCAATTATTATGAAAATATGAGATTTATGGATGGATATTTTCGATTGTAGTGTTATATACTAATAAATAAGAATGGATAAACTGATTTATACTTTTCATATATTGTTTTTGGTCATTTATAGCTTTTATTTGGTATTTTTTAACACATTTATTTGATATAATAAATTTTTTGGTATTTCTCACATCGACATGTATTTATGGTACATATTTAAATTATATAATTAAATTTGAGATATCATAATGGAATTTATATATTTTTAAATCAATTGGTAATGAGAAAACATAAATTTTATATATTGTTTTTTGTTTAAATTTTGTTTATGTAAAATCATATATATATATATCGTGATTCTGCTATAAATATATAAAAATATTACGAGACAAAAGCCAAATTATTTAGAATAAAATTGTTGCGTGTTAAAGGTGCAATTTAATTTATTAGTTCTATCTTGTTTGTAGCCCTGTGATAATTAGAGAGACATAAAAGGAGACCAGTCATTATCAGTTTGATTAGGTATCATGATGAGAAAATATATGTTATATTTGTTTTCTATCGATAACTGTTTTTAAAATAAAATATACATAAATTATTTATAAGATGAACAATTCAACCATATATGATGTTTGACTATACTTGAATTTTAAGGGAAAAATAAAAGTTATACAAAATTTTCGGAACAAATTCATATAATTAATATTTTTGACGTTTTCTTTACGACTATTTTTAATTATTATATAAATCAGTGGCTGCAAATAACAAACATACATATAAATCTATATGTATATATCGATGACGACATTTCTAGCAATAAAATAATTAGGACAGATAATACATATATGCAATAAAGTGTGTCGTTTGATGCAAACGTTGAATTAATGTTCCATTGCAAAGCAACAAATATAGTTGATATAATAATATATATATATGTTTATATAATTTGCATTATTGTTATTTAATTTCACATATTTTGTTTTTATTAACTCACCAAATACCACCCCCTTGGTTTTCTTGTATAGAGTAATCATTTCGTGGGTTCATACGAAAAGAAGAAGGAAATTTCATTAAACAAATTAGGTAAAAAAGTGTATACATATATATATATATTATTTTATCAGCAAAGGGGTTGAACTCCAAAAGATTCAACCCCACAATATTCACCCAAAAAATTCCACGTGTGCAAATGCGTCACCTATTTTTACTAGTTCATGTATATATATCTATATATATATATATTTGCTAATCCGGCCAAAGATAGATCGAGTCAAATATTATTATTTTTATTTGTTAAATTTTTTGAATGTATTTTCGAGGAAAATTATATAAAAGGAAAACTTGAAAGTCACGCTGCGTCATAAAAATTCTATAAGAAAGACGAATGACTAAACATGTAATAGTCCACGAAAAGTGTGAAGACAATGTCAAACTTCCATATGGATAAAAATTGTTATTGGAAAAATAATAATTTGATCAAATTTACAAATATTTACTTTATGTTATTTATGTAAACTTTTGCTAAAAGGTAGGAATGAAATAGAAACTGAAAATATAATTTAGGGTTTTATTGATAGAAATATTGTGTTTACGTTTGGACGGTAGAAATGATGCGTTTGCGAACGATTGCGATTAAAAGATGGTAGAAAACTGTTACGACTGCGTTTTGAATAAAATTATCAAAATAGATAATTATTAATAAAATAATTTATTTAAATTTTGAAGATGAGAATATTTTCGTAATTTTATTAAAAATACACCAAAACGCAACATAATTCTAAATTTTATAATTTTACGTTTCGCCATGTTTGTAGACGACTACTACTCAACTCGGTTTTAATATCGTCTGTAATCGCAAAAAAAAAATAAATATAATGACTGGACTCCACAACCCTCAATTGATTGAAAATATTATTTTTAAAATTTATATAAATAAATATATAGTTTTATTTGGTATATATAATATATAATATATATGAGATATTTGAAAGAGTAAACGGTAAAAATTTGGATTAGACTTATAATTAACGTCGTATGAATCTTCCAATGCTACAAACACGTGTTTGGAAAAACCGACGCCTCTCTCTCTCTCTATCTCTCTCAATCTCTCTCTCTCTCTAGTTGACGCCATTATATATAACTCCATTGCCGAAGAGCTTCTAAGCTTAAGACTTACATTTTCCTTGTGTTCAAAAAAGGAACCAGAAAAGAAAATAACAGAAGATTCATCGATTTGATAAACAAAAAGAATCAACAAAAAGAAGATCCGAGAAGAACAATCCGAAAGTTTCGACATTTCTTGAAGAATTTACAGTTTGGGCGATAACCCATTATCTCAAACATCATCTTTTAAGGTAATAACACATACTTGATTGATCGGATACATTATCTCAGAGATGTTTTTTTAGATTTTTTTTTGATAAATATCTGTATTTTACTCCACCAGATGAGATTTCTGGTGATGGGTTTCTGAAAAAATATGATTTTTTTGAGTATAAACTTTCGTATTTTTCCATGGGATTTAAGCAGCATTTTTAGGTTTATTATTCCATTTATCCTCTCTGGGTTTAGAAAATATCCAGTAACTGAATACACTTATCAATATTACCAAACATACAATCTGTTCGATATAATGCTTCGATTTCTGATTCATTTACAAGATTCTTCTACTTCATCACTATGTCTAACAGATCCACAAAGTTCTTTTTTTTGTTTCTATTTTCAGCTTAAAACTATCGATCCTAAAGTGTCTGTCAGAATTCTACATGATTTGAAAAGCTCTTCCTCTGTGTGTATATATATATATATATATATATATCAGATTTTCTGATATTTTTACTCGTTTTTAATGGCAGAAATTTGATTTTGGATTGAAGATCTAAAGAGTTTACATTGAATGGGGATTTCATTCTCTTGTCCATTTGCGGAGAACAATGATATTGAAGCTGGTTTAGAATCTGTGAGAGTGAAATCCATAAGTTTTGGAGATGATGAATGTAAAACTCCGACAAGATCTGTAAATTTCAACGACATAACACTTGAACCCACGATTCTAAAATCAATGGGATCTGGTAAAAAAATGGTTTTGGAGAAATCAGTTAGCTTCAAAGGGAAGCAATTAGAGAGAATGATTTCTTTAAACAGGTGTATTAATGATGGAGATCATAATAAGATTGATCCATTTAAGATGGAGATTGTCAATGAATTACCTGTTTTGGATCCAAATAACCCTAAACATGAAGCTGCCATTAAATTACAGAAAGTATATAAAAGCTTTCGTACCAGAAGAAAGCTGGCAGATTGTGCTGTTCTTGTGGAGCAAAGCTGGTTAGTTTTGTGTTCATTTGAAGCAATTAACTTTATAATTTTGAAATCTATGGAGATTTTTTAATGTTTTTTTTTTTAATTTCATGAATTAAAGGTGGAAGCTTTTGGATTTTGCTGAGTTGAAGAGGAGTTCTATATCATTTTTTGATATTGAGAAACATGAAACTGCGATTTCTCGATGGTCAAGAGCAAGAACTCGAGCCGCTAAGGTAAGCTATCATTTTTGTGTAGATATCAAATATGAGTTTGAGTCTAATTAAATCCAAAAACTTTGATCAAATAACATATGTTGAAGTATATAACGATGTGTGACAACTTATAATAACATTTTTCTTCACGTCCAGTTTTGGTTCTAGATGTGAATTTGGCTCTGATATCATGTCATCCAATTAATTCCAAAGTTAACTTAAAAGTTTAGGCCTAGACGGGAATTTGGCTCTGATATCATGTCAAAATATGAATCTGAAACTAACTAATTCCGAAAACTAACTTATGGCTTTGATATCATGTCAAAATATGAATCTGAAACTAACTAATTCCGAAAACTAACTTATGGTTTTGATATCATGTCAAAATATGAGTCTGAAACTAACTAATTTCGAAAACTAATTTATTGCTCTGTTATCTTGTCAAAATATGAGTCTGAAACTAACTAATCCCGACAAGTAACTTTATGGCTCTGATATCATGTCAAAATATGAGTTTGAGACTAACTAATCCCGACAAGTAACTTTATGGCTCTGATATCATGTCAAAATATGAGTTTGAGACTAACTAATCCCGACAAGTAACTTTAGGGCTCTGATATCATGTCAAAATATGACACTGAAACTAACTAATCCCGAAAATTAACTTTAAGAGTTTAAATTTGTCCAATACCATATATAATAGTTCAAAGTTTGTTTTTTTACCGATGTGGGACAACTTATCATAACAAAAGATTTATCCTTTTTTGGATCTTTATTTCGTAACGTATTAACAAATTGCATCCATTTATGATTGAAATTTACAGGTTGGTAAAGGTTTATCAAAGAATGGAAAAGCTCAAAAGCTTGCATTACAACATTGGCTAGAGGCTGTAAGTATAATTTCAAACTCAATGATTCAATCTTGTTCTTGATTCACTCCCATTGTTATGGTTTAATGAATGATGACGTTTTTTTGTTAAACAGATCGATCCAAGACATCGGTATGGACATAACCTGCATTTCTATTATAACAAATGGCTCCATTGTCAAAGCAGAGAGCCCTTCTTCTACTGGTAATTTACTCCTTTTCAATGAACTCTTTTTACCTTATCTATTGCTCAAACTAGAGGTGGGCATTTCGGTTTACCCGGATCGACCCGATCTGAAAAATCCAACTCGTGAGACAAACGGATTTTGTAGAAAACCCATATGTTTTCAAAATCTAAAACCCAAACGAGTTTGGCTCGATTCGAGTTGGGTTCGGGAGAAACCGATTAACCCCAAAAACGCGAAAAAAAACCCTAACCCTTCTTACTTAAATTTTTTGTATGTTAAATTTGGAAACCGAATTACCCGTTTAAAACCGAATTACATGTTTAAATCTGAATTACCCGTTTAAAACCCAAATTACCCGTACTTAAATAACCCAAAAAACCCTGAAAGAACCCGGAAAACCCGAGGACTTGAAATGACCCAAATACAATTCGGTTTTTTTGGTTCAATGTTTCAAAATCCGACCAAACCGAATCCGTCCCGATAACCAAATGGGTTTTTTTGGATTCAATTTTTAAAACCCGTACTGAACACGAAGAACTTGTCCCGAAACTCGGATTGCCCACCCCTAGCCCAAAAGCTATGAACAGAAGAATCATAAAACTGAACATCTAAATGGGTTTGATTTTGAATATTTCAGGCTTGATATTGGAGAAGGAAAAGAAGTAAATCTAATTGAGAAATGCCCAAGATGGAAACTTCAACAACAATGCATAAAATACCTTGGTCCTGTAAGTATATCTGTCTTTTTATCTGTTCAACCATTGTTTCCTTAAATAGAAACTGTTCTTAATTTCTTACTGGTAATTGTGTATTACAGATGGAAAGAAAGGCGTATGAGGTAATTGTGGAAGATGGTAAATTCTTCTACAAGCAAAATGGAGAGATTCTTGATACAACTGCTGTAGAAGATATTGATTCAAAGTGGATTTTTGTTCTAAGTACTTCAAAAGTATTATACATTGGAAAGAAGAAAAAGGGTACATTTCAGCATTCAAGTTTTTTAGCAGGAGGAGCTACTGTTGCAGCTGGAAGATTGGTGATTGAAAATGGTGTTCTTAAGGTGAAGTTTAATTTTTTTTTTTTTGGTTTTAAATCCAATTTTTTGTTTTTATGCTAAGTGTTTGTTGGTTTGAATTAGGCTGTTTGGCCACACAGTGGACATTATCAACCAACTGAAGAGAATTTCAAGGATTTCCTTTCTTTCCTCAAAGAGAACAATGTCGATATCACCGATGTCAAGGTAAGATAGAGAACAATGTTACGATAAATTGTCTCACATCGATTAGGATATGAATTCTGGATTCATATATATGGTAGTTTTTAAGATTAGTTAGATCTACACCCATATTTGATATGATATTAGAGCCAGTTTTGTCTCGATTTGAATATACCGATATTGGTTGTCCACGCTCTAGGATCCAGTGTGGGCTAGTTTTTAGAATTAGTTAGGCTTAAATTCATATTTGACATGATATTATAGCCAATTTTGTCTCGATTTGAATATACTGATATTGGTTGTCCACGTTCTAGGAACCAGTGTGGGCTAGTTTTTAGAATTAGTTAGGCCTAAATTCATATTTGACATGATGTTATAGCCAATTTTGTCTCGATTTGAATATATCGATAATGGTTGTCCACATTTTAGAATCAAGTGTGGGTTAGTTTTTAGGATTAGTTAGATCTAAACTCATATTTGACATGATATCAGAGCCTATTTTGTCTCAATTTGAATATACCGATATTGGGTGTCCACGCACTAGGAAGTGTTATGTTAAGTTATTTCACATCGATTAGGACATACACTTTGGACTCATTTATATGGTACTGGATAATATTAAATTCTTGATTTAGCTTCTGAGATTAGTTAAACCCAAATCCATATGTGACAGTATTGTTGAATATTCTTTATTCTTTGATGTGTTCAGATGAGTCCAACGGATGAGGATGAATTCTCAATTCACAAACAAAGAAGCACTCATATAAGAAACCATTCATTGGAAGAAGATTTAACACAAGCATTGGATTGTGTACAAACAGAAAAAAACAATACCTTTCAAGACAAAATGGATTCAAAAGAAGAAGAAAAAACTCAGACGCCGACCCATCTTGAAATACCAAAAAAGATCCAAACTTTCAGCAAATTCAGCAAAGAAAATCAATCCATGGAGACAAAACATGATCAAATCTCTCAAGGGTATGATTCAGGAGATGAAGATGATGAAGAAATACTTGAAATAGAAGATCAAGAATCAATAACCAGAGAAGAAAATGTAGAAGAAGTGGTAAAAATTCCAGAAGAATCAATACTTAAGAGGATAAATTCAAAGAAGGAAACGAAATCATTTCAACTTGGGAAGCAATTATCATGTAAATGGACAACAGGGGCAGGACCAAGAATTGGTTGTGTAAGAGATTATCCATCAGAACTTCAATTTCGAGCATTGGAACAAGTGAATTTATCTCCACGAAGTGCTTTTATTACCAGATCTTGTTTCTCTCCTCAAACTCAAGTTTCACCGTTATGGAGAGGAATGTCATTGCCTGTGGATATCACCCATCATGATCATGATCATGATCATGATGATTCATGAATGATATATATATATATATATATATACAGGTAACAACGTTTTGCAGTTCCTTGAGATCTTCTGATCTATTCTTTTTGTGTGAATAGAGACGATGACATAGGGATTCTTTTTTTTTTTTTTTGCTTTTTGTTATTCTTTAACAGCATAATTATGTTTTTATTTCTACTTTATTTCATTTATTCATTCAATTTCTTGTGTACAAGAAATTACATAATATATAATATTATTTTTCTTTCGACCTTTTTTTTTTGGCTTTTGTTTAATGAATAATAACATTTGCTATCTCCTTCCGGCTAGTTTGTAATGTACAATATTTTGATTATCTTTTCCTTGCAATTGAAAGTAGAAAAAGCTCAACAAAGAATTAAAAAAACCCAATAAAGAATTAAAAACCCCAATAAAAACACAAAGCCCAATAGCCGTAAGATTGCTGGTGGCAAATTGGCAAGGAGATGTTTTTTTTACAAGTTTGGGGATGGACATTTCGGTTTGGTTATATAAAATCGAATCAAATCGAATCGAATTATAAACATTTGGTTTGATTCGGATATGTATATAATAACCGATCAGATATGAAAGTTAAAAAAATCGAATAAATTCGGTTCGATTCAGTTATTAATCAAATAACCGTCGAATAACCGTGAATAATCAATTGGTTACATAAAAATATAAAATATATAGATAAATGATATTTATCAAATGAATATTTATCTAATATAATTAATAATTAAAATTTGTTATCAAATTAAAAAATAATATATTATATTATTATTTTTTAAATATATGAAATATTTAAAATATTCCAAATAATATCATTTCTTTGTAATTTTATATGGTAAAATATTTGGTAAAATCGAAATAATCGAATAATAACCGAACAAATTAGAGTTAGATTTTATTTTGGTTACAATATTTTATTGGTATAATCCAACCGAATCGTTGTACAATCAAATCAAACTGAACCTATTTAAACTCAGTTATTGTTTTTAAAAACCGAATAATCTATACCCATTATACCCGAACAGAAACCCCAAATGGCGAAATCTAATATATATAACAAAGAATATATATATATGTAAAATATTAGAGAAAAATATATTTACCATAAAAATATATATATATATATATATACCATACATAAAATATAACTATAATTAACATAAATAAAATAAAAATTTTCAAAGGTATTTTAAGATTAGTAGGCACGCACTGGCACTGAGCCTCAAGGGTTGGTCTCCTCGTGACACAACGGTCTCTTCCAAGGCAACGTCACTATATGGACTTATCTATATATATATATATATATATATAGAATCCTTTGTCTTTAAACCAAATTAAAACCCTTTACAAAACCAAAAAAAAAAAGACCCATCAAAGAAAACAAGAACAAAACTCTTTAAAGTGTTGAGATTTGAAAAGAAATGGCTCCAACACTTGCAACCCAATTTTCAGACCCAACCAAAGTGACTGACTTTGACGTAACCAAAGGAAATGGAGTCAAGGGTTTGTCTGAGACTGGCATCAAAGCACTTCCTAATCAATACATTCAACCTTTCGAAGAACAAATCATCAACAAATTTGTTAATGATATCGACGAATCGATTCCCGTTATTGATATGTCCGATCCAAATGAGATTAAGGTCGCAAATGCCGTTTGTGATGCTGCCGAGAAGTGGGGATTCTTTCAAGTAAGTGTACATCCATATCAATATTGTTTATATTTATGGTTATATCATATTCATTAGCACATGTAATACCACCCTTCTGAGATTGAATATGACTATTGAAGATAAAAAAAGATGAATTTTGTAGAATATGGAAGAAGAAAGAACGACAATTGAGGGAGAAATGAAATATTATCATCAATATAATTTATAATATACCATATCCATTAGCACATGTGATACCATTGTTTTGAGATTGAATATGAATATTGAAGATAAAAAAGATGAGGGAGAAATGAAATATTATCATCGATATAATTTTATAATATATCATATGAATTCATATATATGGTATTAGATAATCTTAATTCGTCATATTTTTTTTAAGGTCGTTAACCATGGAGTTTCAATGGAGATTTTGGAAAATGTGAAAGTTGCGACGCACAAATTTTTTGGTTTATCGGTTGAAGAGAAGAGGAAATTCTTGAAAGAAAATTCTCCATCGACAAATGTACGTTTTGGGACGAGCTTTAGTCCACATGCTGAGAAGGCTCTCGAATGGAAAGATTATCTCAGTCTATTCTTTGTCTCCGAAGCTGAGGCCTCACAATATTGGCCTCATGTCTGCAGGTTATTCAACCTTTTATACATGATCTTTACATTCTAACTCTAAAAAGAAAAAAAAGTTTTAGCGGGAAATTTAAATTTGAAATTTGAAAATGTATTATAGATTTTACGTTATTGTTTTACAAATTTTCGTCGATAATTTATCACAATCACAAACTTTACGAAAATATTTAATCATATTTATCTATAACAGTATCCACCGAATTCTTTTCATTTTAAACCACAACAAATGGAGGTGAAATTACATTTTAATTTGAAAAGTTTCACAAAAATACATAAACCTTTTTATAAAACATTAGACATGTACAATAATTTTTTTATTTGTATATATGAACTATTATGTTAGTTTTAAAATAATACATAAATTACAATAGTTATTTTAAATTAATCAATAAATATATGTTGATTATAAAAAATACGTTCAAATGATTAATTTGAAAATAATCTTTTATATATATATATTAAAATAATATAGTAAAAATAGCAAAAAATAGTTCATATATATATTCTCACTTTTTGAAACAAATTCAACACACGAAATTATCTGGATCAAAAAATAATATCGTAAATTACAAAATTTCTAGTAACGATATTTATTATTGTTCGAATTGAATTTGAAGGGATGAAGTTGTAGAGTACATGAACAAGTCCAAGACACTTGTGAAGAAACTTATACAAATTCTAATGAAGAAACTAAATGTGGAAGAGGTGAAAGAATGTCTTTTAATGGGTTCGATTAGGGTTAACCTTAATTACTATCCCATTTGTCCAAATCCTGACCTGACCGTTGGTGTTGGTCGCCATTCGGACGTTTCCACATTAACCATCCTCTTACAAGACCACATCGGTGGTCTCCACGTCCGGTCCTTGTCCTCAGGTTTGTACAATTTTCTAACTATACATATATAATATACTATTTGTTTCCTCATAAATTTTGTCATAATAACAAGTTAAAAATTCTATTTCTAATTAATATCGGTGATTTTGTAAATGGAAACGTTACAAAAAATATTGCAAGATTGTGACGGAATACTCAACGGGAAAATTCATTGCAATTTTGAGGTTTAAAATGTTTAGAAAAATTAAAATTTTGAAAAGTGTTTGCAATTTTTTTGCATGCAATGGATTTTGTATTTTTCTATTTGAGAAACATGAAATATTGATATTAATAAAATTCAAATAGATTTGTCTAATTAATATCGGTGAATCCGTAAACGTTACGATTCATAACATCACAAAATTGTGACGGAATATTCAAAGGAAATATCCGTCGTAATTTTGAGGTTTACGTTTTGAAAAGTAATTAAATTTTTTTTTTGCATGCAACGGATTTTGGATTTTTTTTAGAAACATAAAATTTGATTTAATAAAATTCAAATCAAGATAGATTTTTCGTCGAAAAAATTACAAGTCAATTTTTTTGTCGTAAATTTTGTGACGAGATCCCATTTTTCTCCAATGCAATACATCATAGAAAAAAATTGTGATAACAAATATTTCCAATATATTTGTAATAATACGGTGATTATTATAATATTTGTAACAAAATGGTGATTACGTACGTAACATATATATATATATATATATTTGTAATGACAGGGAATTGGGTGCACGTCCCACATATTCCGGGGACTCTAGTGATCAACATCGGAGATGCAATGCAAATAATGAGCAATGGTCGATATAAGAGTGTGGAGCATCGTGTTCTTGCCAATGGAACAAATAACAGAATCTCCGTTCCCATTTTCATTAATCCGACACCGACCTCCGTCATCGGCCCTTTGTCGGAATTGATCGCCGGCGGAGAGGAACCAATCTACAAGAACATTCTCTATTCCGATTACGTTAAGCATTTCTTCAGGAAGGCTCATGACGGCAAGAAAACCATTGATTTTGCTAAGATTTAATGGTAATTTATGTATCTTTAGTCTCTTCATGATGGCTGGTTTGGTTTTCGTCAGTTCGTGCCCTAAAATCCTTTTGCTTAGTAAAAATAATAAAATAATAATTTACGAAGATTGTTATGTTTTACTCTTTTGGTGTGTGAATTAAAATCACCGAAGAGACGACGTGATCCATTTTGTATACACAAACATTTGTAAGTAATTAAAGATTTTGTGTTATTTATCGTGGATTCTATTTTATGGTAAGAAAATGCTCAACATAAACATATTTAAGTTTATTTACATTTCAATTATTTGAAGATAGGTTAATATTTAATGTATCGAAATATCTAAAATATTTAGTTGATTTATAACCTTTATATAAAGTTATCGAAAGTAGGGTTGGGCGAAATATTCGAAGTATTCGTATTCGATTCGTATTCGAACCGAAAATTCAAATATCCGCTGATGCAAATACAAATATTAAAAATCATATATTCGACAAATACAAATACAAATAGTAGACTCAATTATCCGAACTATTCGTATCCGTAAATACTAAATAGAACATTTAGTTTATATATATAGCTACATATATAACAAAATTCATTTTAATGATCAAATTGGAAATAAAAAAACATTATTAATCTTATTTAAGCACTTATATATATAGATATATATAGACAAATATGCAATATATTTATGATTGGATGACTAAAATATCGAATACTTTAAAATAGCTAATATTTCGAAGATTTAATTTACACTCACGATTGGTTCTGTACCAAATGAGTTGGATAATTTCATAGAGACATTACAATATATAAAAACTCGAGATCACTAAATATATAACTTTATTTGCGAATTTTATTTTAGTGTATAATCTAACAATTTATTTCATTGTTTAGGTGAATTGACGATATTCCTACAATTATCGACGAAACTAAATTTAAATAACTAATCTGGAGATAATGTGAAGATTTGATGTTTTTGTTTTATTTATATTATGTATCTTTGCATTTTTGTACAATTTAAATTTTATTTTTAGATTATATTTGATGAGTATTGGTTTTTTATTAAATTATATATTATATGTTGAAAAATTAAGTTCAGATACAAATATCCGTATATCCGATGGATATCCGTATATCCGCCAAATATTCGTATTTACAAATATCCAAATTTACAAATACAAATACAAATAATAAATTTAGATATTCGCCGAATACAAATACAAATAGTCGGATATTTGCAAATATCCGTTATTTGCCCAGCCCTAATCGAAGGTCTCTAAAAACAAATACGGAAATACAAGAGTTGATATACAATTAGCTTTCATATACATGATGACCGTTGAATGATGATGAATATGAAGACATGGATATCCATAATTAAAAAAAAACATGTTGTGGTTTATTTTCGTTGTTTTTTTAACGCATGTCTACGTAACATATAAAAAAGAATCTAAACTGGATATATAGACATAAGATGACGACTCTTATTAGATTATCGCTAATCTCGTGTTTGGATATATTGTCATAACATAATTACAATTGAGTATATATTCAATGTTTCGAAATACCGATGAGTTATGTCGAAGTTTGTTTCTCGTTGTTCCTTGTACTTAGCTCTAGGAATTTGATTGTGTTCTTGATGTGTTTGAGTGAATTTCTATCATAGTCTGATTATTATTTCTTTTGTTTTATTTGTCATCATTTGTTGGTGTTGACAACATGTATGTAAGCCTATATTTGCTATCAAGAAACACTACTAGAAAAATATGAATTTCGACGATAGTATCCGATCGCAAAACGGTTTCGAGACGGAATATATTTGTCCGTAAATGCAATCTGTCCATAATTCCGGATCGAAGATGCAGTCCACAATCTGTTCGTAATTTCATACTACCAAAGTCGTCCGCACATCGATGGAAAAGTCGACCGCATTACGGACGACAATATCGCCGATAAAACATTGAAATATTATATAATATTTTTTTAAAAAATTCCACACGCTCACTATCTATCCGTAAGAATTATCGATGGGTCGCGAGGGAAGTAGGTACTGTCCACAAATTTGGTTCGTAAACTGAGTCAGGTCATTTTTCCATTTTGGATCCATCCGTACACGAGTTCCCGACGACATGTATGTCCGGAAATATACGGATGAATTACTCTACCGTCGGTAATCCGTAAAAAAATTTACGTACGGTCGCAACCGTCCAAAAATGCTGTTTGAAAATTGCCAATTTCTAATAGTGTAAGCTCATGATTGTGTCGACAATTTGATCAAATCGACTTGGTCAACGACACACTATTCCTTCGTATAATTTAACAACAAATGATAATCCATAATTATTCGTACCCAAGTTGGACATTTTGAATTTACATGTCGTAACTTAACGAGGTATTTATATTTTTGAGATTTTGGGTTGTTAATATCTTCAACTTATTTGAAGTTTATTAATATCATCTAGATTATAGTGATATCGTATACATTTGATTGAGTTGTAATATGTATATATGCCTATTGAAGGCCTCCAAAAAACAAGAAAATACATCTTTTGCGATTTATCAGTAATAAATTCATGATATTAAAAAAAGAAAGAATTCAAACACCCAAAATGTCAATACAAAATTACGAGTTTCAACCTACACACGTTGAGAATATTCTGGAATCGAAATCTATCTCACCCTTTTCTTATTTAAAGCCAATGCCTTATGATTTTGGCCAATATTTGCATGTCACTGAACCTTTTAAGTGAAAACATAGCTTTTTTAGTTAAATCTATTTGACATATTATCAGAGTTTTCTCGTGATTCGAATATTTCGATGTTATGTCTCCCGTTTGTGATGTGTATATTTCATGCCCGAGCTTGAGCTTTTTAGGTCAAAATATGCTTAAACTTGTTTAACAATTATTTGTGTTTGAATGCAAATCTAGTTGGGTTGGGTTTGATGAATTAAACCAATCCAACCCATTTAAAATATACATGAGTTTCAATTAAATGAGCATAAGATTATATGAGTTAGTTGGGTATAAAACTCAATAATATTAATTTTAACAGTTTTTACCCATTTAACTCATATATCATTTATTTCTCTCACCTTTACTTCTTTCACCCCTCTCATATGCTCTTTGTCGTCGCGTTTACACTTCACTTCAAATTCACCGTCGTTTCGAATACCCGATTTTGACTCGTATTATACCTGATTTTTATCTGAATTTTAACCTGATTTCACTCAATTCTAACACGATTTCACCCAATTTCACTGAATTGCAACTCAATTTCACCCAATTTTAACTCGATTTCACTCCATTTTCCCGAATTTCAACGAGATTTCACCCAATTTTAACTCGATTTCACTCAATTTCCCCGAAATTCAACGAGATTTCGCCTAATTACTCGACTTGATCTAATTTCAACTCGATTTCATCAAATTTTAACCCGATTTCACCTAATTATAACTCAATTTCACCGAATCTCAATCCAATTTTAACTCAATTTTCACCCAATTTCACCCAATTTCAATCCAATTTCACCCAATTTTAGCTCGATTCACTGAATTTTAACACGAGTTCACCCAATTTTCACTCGATTTCATCCAATTTCACCGAATTCCAACCCGATTTCACTCAATTTTAACTCCATTTCACTGAATTTCAACCCGATTTCATCCAATTCCACCAAATTCATCCAAGTTTAACCTGATTTTAACTCAATTTCATCCTATTTCACCAAATTTAAACCAACTTCATCCAATTTGACTCGACTTCACCCAATTTCATCCAATTTTACCGAGTTGAAATTCAGTGAAATAGGCTGAAATTCGGTGACATTGGGAGAAATCGAGTTAAAATTAGGTTAAAATCGGGTTAAAATGGGCGAAATAGAGTTAAAATTTAGTGAAATTGGTTAAAATTGGGTGGAATCGAGTGAAATTGAATGAAATTTGGTTGAAATTTGATAAAATCGGTTAAAATTCATTAAAATGGATGAAATCGATTTCATAAATTATTGTTTTGAATATTGAAACATTGATTATAATATCTAATGTATATAACTATATATCTTAAATGTTAAATGATAAAAATATATATACAAAATGTTAAGTATATGCATAACCGTTTACCTCGTTTAACCCGACCTGTATAAACCATTATTAAATGAGTCTGGTTGAACTCAACCCAATTATATTATCAAACCCATTTTATTTTAAAGGTTTGGGTACCTAACCCATTGACATTTCTAGACTCTTGTTACGAAGCTTTTGAAGATGCTAGTGTGTCAGCCTCATAATTTCCTAAGCAATATAGTATGAGTCCGTGATTAATAAACCGATCGATGTGAGACAATAAAAATATATTATAATTAGGATTCCAATATTGAACTACTCAAATCATGATTAACCATTACACGAGATCATAACAAATGAACTTAGTTTAACTCCATCCAAAAAGTTAATTAAAAAATTTAAGGTTGTCCAAATTTATATATATATATATATATATATATATATAAACACATGATTTATGTTCTAATTGATGTATATAATACAATATAAAAACTCTATTTCTGAAGGAGATTGATGGCCTCCATGTCAAGTATCTCACAACAACTGCAGATTTCTTTCATCGAATAATTCGATATTTGGTTATTTAATTATCATGATTTCAGAATTGAGATTTCATATATAATATGTCCACTTTTAATTATAGAGAATTGGATCAACGTGTAGTTTACATGATCTTTAGTAGTATTTAGGGATGGACAAATTATGCGAAAAGTCCGATAAGGTAGGAGAATTACTACATTTTTTTCTTACATAAATCCAAATGAAATACACAAAAACATGTATTCAAACTGATCTTGAGTTAGAACTTCCATAAATAATATATCATCATGATTCATGATGATCATCATCTTTGACCACCATTAACATTATCATCACAATCATCTCCACCATTAACATAATCATCACAATACACAAAGTAGACCCTAAAGCAAGAACTACAAACATGTATTCAAACTGATCTTGAGTTAGAACTTTCATAAATATATCATCATGATTCATGATGATCATCATCTTTGACTAATTCACCATTAACATTATCATCACAATCATCTCCACCATTAACATAATCATCACAATACACAAAGTAGACCCTAAAGCAAGAACTACAAACATGCATTCAAACTGATCTTGAGTTAGAACTTTCATAATTATATCATCATGATTCATGATGATCATCATCTTTGACTAATTCACCATTAACATTATTATCATCACAATCATCTCCACCATTATTGAACTTGAATATCTTCTTTGATTTGAAGAACTTGATCAAGAAATACCATCCAATTGCTCCTACAGTCATCAGACCAGCCACAAGATATACAGTCTTAGTCCCAAACATCATTATCACAACGAGAAAAGCAGATGGGATCAAACACATCGCCACCAGTCCCGGAATGTTGAACGGAACTCGGTACGGCCGCCTGAGCTCCGGTAGCTTTTTCCTCAGCCATATGAACGATGCAAATTCCAATAACATTCCAAAACTGTATAATAAATTCGCTGAAGATATGATATCTGTGAAGTCCATATAGGATAAACCTAAAGACATTACAGCTGATACGAGAATACCAACCCAAGGAGTATTAAACCTTTTGGATCGTACAGCAAAGACTTTAGGTAAAAACCCTAATTCCGCCATACCCTCTAACTGATAAGCATTACTGCTTAACTGAGCTTCAAATAAACCTATACTCGATAACACTGCACCAATCTCCATCCATATTTTAAGCCATTTTCCTGCAAGTATTTCTGCTGCTTCTGCATGAAACCCTGATTCCCATTTGCTTTGATCTACTGAAACTGCTCCTGTGACGGCGAAAAGAGGAATGAGATAAGCTACACAAGTGAGGATCACGGAGAAAAGAAGAGCCAAAGGGAATGTCTTTTTAGGGTTTTTAACTTCGCCTGCAAGAGTACTGACATTATCCCAGAAATTCAAATTCCAAAATAGGGTATTGAAGTAAAGAGTCCAATCCTTTTTCTTGCGTCCCAAGTTACCCCAACGGTAAGGTCTGATCTTAGGGATTGCTATAGCCGACATGAGAATGAATGGAGAGAGAGAAACGAGACAAAGAATAACAGCGGCATAGCCTACAATGGCTAAGCCTGTATAATTTAAGAGAGATAAAAGAATGGTCGAAGTGGAAATTGAAATGATTCTGGGCCATCCAGATTCAAGGATTGGAAAGAGTTTTTCCAAATAATCGACGCATAGGACAGGAAATGAAGCAATGTTGATTACTCCACTAAGAAATTTCCATGAACCCATCATGGAACCAGCAAAGGACCCAAATGCTTTGTTTGCCCAAATAACAAATCCTCCATTGCCTGGAATTCCAATGAGATCAAATATATCAAATATATTTGAATTTAAATTAATCTAAAAGTTAAAATTATCTAATTCATATATATAAATGTTTTATTCTCTATGACACAATACAATACAATACTTATATTTATATTCAGGTTAGCATACAAATCATAAATTAGATCAAACATTATTATAATAAAGATGAACCAAATTAAAATATTAAGTCAAATATAGATTCAAACCTAAATAAACTAATACAATATATAAATATTAGGATAATATAACACAATATAAATAAACTAAAAAATAATGCAATGGATAAAAAATTATACAATATATATATAAACTCATTATTCTTCTCGAAAATATTAGGATAAATAACACAATATAACAATATTTACACAACTTAAAGCTAAAGCTGCAATTCCAAGATATATAAAGCTCCGAACCCTAATTAATTTTGGTGATTAAATTTTAAATTTTTTATTAGGTTAATACACGAATCTGAGCCACAATGCTGTATATTTAGCAGTCTCCGCGTAGTTACAAACGCTCAATGAAAGTACATAAAGCTGCTAACTTTCCTCAATTTCATAACGAAAAAATTCAGTACAGGAGATTTGAAGTCGATCCCATGATTATACAACTCAAAAAAACTCAGGAAAATGTATATATAAGTTTGGATCTTATACTATATAGATTCAATATGATGTATATATATATATATACATACCTGGAAAAGCAGTGGAGAGTTCTGCAGTGATTAGGGCTTCAGGAACACTCCAAATGAATGGGAAAATCAAGAAGCCGAGGATCGCCAGAAGTGGACCGGCGGCTTGAACAGCCGGTTCTTCGCCGAAGGGTCCTCCGGCGACTTCGAAGTATATTAGGAAAATCAGAGGGACCAAAGTCAGCTTTTTCTCCGTTTCCCCGCTTTCGCTGCCGGATTCGGCGGTGGTTACGGGGAGCTCCGGTGAATTGCTCTGTTTTGATAATTCTTTCATGTTTTTTTCCGTGGGTTTATGAGAATATGAATGAATTTAAAAAACACGAAAAAAATGACTTAATAAGGGATAAAATGTGGGGAAAATAATTCCAAGATTTTTTTTCTTTTATGTTTTTGGAGTATGGGTATTATTACAATCAATTATGTGAATACCCCATTCGAACATAAAGTATTAGAATATTTTATTATTCAAATAAAATTATTTTTATATTGTTTATGTTCTATCTTTTATAATCATGATTTAATTTAATAAGGATAAATGAGGTTATCATTATTTTTTAAAAAAGGAAATTTTCTTTTTAGTCAAAATTATGCTTCTATAAACAGAATCGAATATACTCTTTTGATTTGTTGGTTGACAAAATTATAAATTCATGCTCTTTAGGTAGGTATCAGTGTCATTGAAGATAATTAGTGTATATTTGTATATTTTATACACATGCAATGCATGCGTGATTGAATGCTAATCTAATCTAATTCGGCGATAAAGCAAAAAGTTATTGCATATTAGTATATTATTGATTCCCTATGAGAATATTTGTAATACTATGCTAATTAAATTTCCATACACAATTAAATCAAGTAATAAAGGCTAAATATATACAAAATCATTGAATTTTGGTATTTATACAATAACTTTTTGCTTTATATAATTCATTTGAAAATTTGAATATACAGTAAGAGAAATACTTAATATAATTCATTTACAAACTAAACTAATTGTAAGTGAAAAAATATTTTTTAGCAATTTATTATTCAAATAATTCTTTATGATTTCCTAAATTACATTTTTTGTATTTGTTCTATCTTTATAATTTTTTACAAAGAATTATAAGGGAATTTTTCCTTTTTAATGAAAATTATGTGACAATATTTTTTTCTTTTTATAGAAGAATGTGTGTTTTAATGGTAATTTTATATATTTAAAATCATGTTTGAAGTTATTTGGTATTGTCATCAAGTGACAACCATATCACTATTTCTTTAAATATTACTATAAACTAGTGAAGAATTTAAATTTTTAATAATTTATCAAAAATTAAATAATAATAGTGCCAATGTTTTTATATTAAATATTATTATTTAATATACAAATAAAAAACAAAAAAAAATATAAACTCATGTTTTTGGAGAAATTATATACTATTATAATTATTAAATTCATTAATTTAAAAAATATTATATATAATTATAAATATTAAATTAATTATTATATTTAATTATTTTCGTTTCCAATTTAAACATCAAATTTAACATTCTATGTTGTATTATCTAATAATTTTGATAAAATGGAGATAATTTTTAAAAATTTGTAAATGTATATAATTATAAGATTTTAATATATGATATTTAATTCTTTTTGTAATTATTAATATTTCGTAGTCTATTATTCATTAACTTGTTTTCCTTTAAAATATATTTTTTTTCTTTTAAGTGTGTGGTAGATCTTTGGGAAAAAGAGAAGACTATTTCAAATCATTATATTAACTTTAAAAAATTTTCATCTATTAATTCTTATATATTAAAAATATAATTTCTTTCAACAATATGCATATGGTGCAAGCACTTAAGCGAATAAGAGAATTTAAAATTTTTAAAATTTTAAATATTCTTTTAAATAATTATAAGATTTTAATATATAATATCTAATTTTTCTTTATTTTTAATGTTAAATAATCACTTCGTTACAAAATTATTCCAATCAATATATATTAGCCATATAATTTTCAGTTATTAATGATCATTATACCACGTTTTAAAGCTTTCATTATCAAACATAAACATTCATCTTTTCACCCGACCAATATTTAAAAATTTTATTTATTTCTGTATTCCCAATTATTTCATTTTGAAAGGACAAGTATCTATTGTCATCTTGATTTTAATATGAGCTTTTATTTCTCTAATTTCGTTAAAAAATCTCGTCCAAGAAAATGTCACAACCATTTCTAACAAGAAAAAAGGTTATGGGTAAGCAAACACGGAGTGATATACTACTAGGGTGAAAGAAAATATCAAATGTTCATCGTTTATCAATTTTCGTTGATATGTAACTTATATGACGTTGATCAAGATCTTATTTTCATCATACATTGTATATTTTACAAAAGTTATATAATCTATAATTTTTTCACAAAAATAACAAATTACAAAAGAAATTTAAAAGTGTTTCATTTTTCAATTTTGTTTGGATTTTGTAATTTTTATTATTCAATTTATTCCATGCAATTTGTTATATATATATATATATACATAAAGTGTTTATACATACTAAATTCAAATAAATTATATTTTCAATTTAGATGTAAACATGCAGTTAGCAATAATTAACTCATATATTCATTTACATTCTAAGACTTTCAAAACAAAACATAATTATTGTAATAAACACACGATATAGTTTAATTGGTAAAAAAAATATAGAAATGTATATAATTACTAAATAAATTTTATATTATTTGTATTAGATAAACTTTCATATATTACGATTTAAATAATATATTACTTAAAAACTTTGATCAAATGAACCTCTAATACACAAAAAGAATAAAAAAACTCATAATCATCTTTTTTAAAATAGATTAAAGGTTTACTAAAATATTTTATGATTTGTAAAGAAAATGAATTAGATGAGTTTTAATAAAAAAATTTAAGAGATAATCAATATTCACATTCTCAAATTAATATTCATTTTTTTTATCTCATCTCACTAAAAGTTGATTTATTGATACACATTTTCAAAAACTCTCAAATTAATACCATCCTTCATACTCCAAAAAAAAATTAAAAGTGATAAAATTTAACAATTTTTAAAAAGTTACAAAACAAATATCTGAATTATCATTAATTAGTTTTGGTTATTTTGTTAAGAAAAGTGAAAAGATTAATATAATACACATTACTTTAATCATTTAAACTTGATTATAGATTTATGATTCTTTTCGGTATAAATCTTTCTTTTGTTTTTTAACCCTACAGCCAATTAAAAAAGTAACTAGTTTTCTTTGTTTGCATAATTTGATAACGTTCAAAGAAACAATAAAGTATTAATTTATATTAAAAATAATGTTATTCGTAATTCGAATATTTTGATATATATCAAATTAAATACTCGTATTTTAATAATTATATGCATAAATTTTATATATTACATATTTAATAAAATTATATAAAACAATGTGGGTCTTTGTAGGTTAATCAATGATAGTATACATATATGCTTTAAGGAGAATATCATTAAAGAGTTAGCAGAAAACATGTATGAGATTCCAAAATATAAATTCAGGATAAGTTCACATCGAGACTAGTTTGGATTGGTCAAACATAAAACAAATTATCTAGTTTAAAAAAATTTATCTAATTTACAATAATCAATAATTCATAATTTAGTTTTTCGTGTTACAGACGTCATCCTGATTTTTAATAGTTATGCAATGATCAAATTTACACATTCCAACATTACTAAAACATTGACTTCGCTTATTGTTTCATAGGTAAAATTTTAACAAAGTTTAATAAATTAACATATTGGTTTTTACCTTATTTTATAAATTGAATCATCCTACTAATGTTAACAACTAAAAAACGACAATGTCATTGGAGTATCAAATTGGGAGGAATTAGTTGAGCATATTCAATCAAAGATGGTAGAGGATAATTGTGAAGAGAACTATCATGGTCATTACATGCATAATTCTAGATCTTATTAACGGTAATTACTCAACCATATCAATAATCACACATTAATACAAAAACTTAAGATTATTATAAATTTCATATTGTTATTAATTTTATGTACTAATAATTCATGTGTTTGTTCAACAACTCTAGGAAAATCATCTCACACCATTCTCACATATTGATTTTATTGCTTGTGCTTCTTGCACAATATCTCTAACGCCACAATTTTCTCCGTGAAATAACCAAATTTCGTAATTTTCTACGAAATCCACCTTGTAAAGATGTTTGCAAACAATTTCTTGACTTCGATACTCTATGTTTTTGTATCTTTTGCATGGACATAACATTGTTCTGCGTTCTTGACACAAAGGTTGCATCGACGCAAAACTCATGAACTGCTCCAATCCGTGTAAAAATTATTGTGTAACTTCTTCGGTTATGGGATATTTTCTTCTATAAATCCACTCTCTCGATCTATTTATATCTCTATTTGAAGAAGACAATATTTATTGAAAATATATTTGTTTTTGATGGTTTGATGATAGAAACCTTGATTTTTATCATTAAATAGTATTTTTTCAACAGACATTCGTTAGAAACCTCAACGAATGCCCGTTGAAAAGTCACATTGAAATATAACCTCAAAGCAATTTCAACGGGCATCCATTGGAACGCTCAATGGATGCCCATCACAACACCACGTAAAAATATTCCAACGGCAAACCACAAAATTAACAATGTTAACGGATACCCATTGCAACTGTCACAGACATTCGTTGCAATCGGCAATGAACATCTGTTGGTTTTGTTTCGTTTTCTAACGGCATTTCAACGGATCGTAGCAACGGGTCGTTGAACATTCTCGGGCATCCGTTATAGTCCGTTGGATTAACATATCAACGGATGGATCCGTTGACTCATCTGTTGATATCCTTGTGTATTTTTAGTTTTTATACAAATATTTATACTGATAATAACTTAAAATAATTAAAAACTTCTAGCAAAAGTAAAGTCTCTAAAATCAATATACTAAATAATTCTAATAATATATTTTTTGTTTTAAAATAATTTGAAACAACATTGTTTTATACATGTATAGATTAAATAAGTGATCATGTAAGAATATTTGTAGTCAAATAATTGACGTCGACCTTTTTTTATTTACACTACTAGAAAATTGGAAATTAGGGACGTAATTTAGGAACCGACATTTCCGTTTCTAATTTTAGAAACGGATTAGACACGGATTAGGGACGAACGATGAAATCCGTCACTAATCCGTTCCCAAATTTGGGTACCGAGGAGTCGTGTCTAATCCGTTTCTAAATGGGAACCGATTAGACACGGCAAACCATCTGTCTCCAAAATTGGAAACGGATGGTCCGCCGTCTCCAAAATTGGAAACGGATGGCCCGCCGTTTCCCATTTTAGAGACGGACATGTCATTCGTTTCCAATTTTAGAGACGGACATGTCATCCGTTTCCAATTTTGGATGCAACCACCACCAGATCAAGTACAGCATGACGATCCACATATATACGAGGAACCAACAGTGGAAGAAATTTTAGCAATGGATGAAGAGCGGCGGAAGCTTCCGCTTATAGACCCTGATGAATCCGGCGCATTATGGTACGTATACTCAATTTCAAATCTTAACTATAAATAATTAACTAAATGTTAATTTATCCGTAATTGTGATTTGTAGGTTTGGCATTAGGCAACTTAATCGGCAAATAACACTTACGATAAAAGCTGATTTTGATCGGTTCTGTTACAATTGGACACATACCGATCCAGAAATTAAGGAACGATGGTGGAAATCATTTGTGGTAAGTTTTAAACAATTTTAAATTTTATCAAGTAATTTAAATTACAATTTAAATTTAATAAGCTTATTATTATTTCAGCAAAAATATTATTGGAATCCCGCCATTACCGGACTAGTAAAGTCCGAATTTGAAAAAAATGCGGCAATGCGTCTCAAGTCTATCGTGGGGAAATTGCACGCAAAACGATGTGAAAAAGGAATGGACGCAAAACCCCTATGGATGTCGGAAGATATTTGGAATCAGATGTGCGCACTTTGGGATTCCCCGGAATTTAAGGCGAAGAGCGAGCGAGCAAGTCAATCCCGACGTTCTGATAGAGCGGGATACGGGATGAGCGTGCACACGGCAGGATCTCGTTCTTTTGCGGAAGTATACCAAGATCTGGTAAGTTTTATTCAACTTTATGCATTTATATAAAATTTACATTTTATTAAACTATGTCTTTTTTATTTTTTTCAGGCGAAAGAGAAGGGATACGAACCATCGTATATAGAATTGTTGGAACGTACACACGTTAGGAAGTCAGATGGTTCGTGGGTGGATCCTAAGGCGAAAACCATTCACGATGAAATTCAAAACATGGCATCGGAGCGAGTATCGCAAATTCCCCCGAGAGAAGACGGCTCACAAACTACTCTTAGTCAGGAAGAGTACAACGAGTTGTATCTCGAGGTAATAATTACATTCTACTATGATCTAATTTCATTATTTAGAAATGTTATTAATTCTCGGTATTTGTTTTACAGCAAGTTACGCCCTACAAAGGTCGTATTTTCGGACTTGGAGCAATGTCCTCAAAACATTCAACTCAAAGGTAAAGGTAAAGAAAAAGTGGATTACGAGCTCCGACATCAAATGGACGAAAGGTTCCAAGAATCCGACAGGCGCGTAGAACAAAAGGAGGCTGAGGCTGAACTATTAAGAAAGGAGGCTGAACTATCAAAAAAGCATGCTGAACGATCAGATAGGCGTATGGATAAGCTTCTGCGCATGATGAAAGCGCAAATGCCTAACATCGATTGGGATGCAATTCAGAACAGTGATTCCGACGAGGAGTAATCAGACGGCTTAGGTTTATATATATGTAATCGGATTAATGTAATGTAAACGAACTTTTAAAAATATGTAATCGGAATGTAATGTAATCGAACTTTTAAAAATATGTAATCGGAATGTATTTTTTTTATTTTTAAAAAAACATTGGAAACGGTTTGTTTTCCGTTTCCAAATCCTGGGACCGATTGGGGACTACTTTTCCGGTCCCTAATTAGGGACGGATTGGGGACTAAAATTTCCGTCCCTAATTAGTAACGGATTGGAGACCACAAAAAATTAGAGTCGCGCGATTGGATACTACCACTGGTCGTCTCCAATTCGTCTCTAAACTGGTTTAGGAACGGATTGGAAACTGATTTTTCGGTTCCTAAAACCTGTTTTTCTTGTAGTGTTAATTTTTTATTTCATATTTTACTATTCTCGGAATAATTATGTCTTTATCATTTCATTGTAAAATGTAGACTTTTTTAATGAATTTTATTATTCACCTAAATAAATTCAACACTACAAATTAACTCTTTTATAATTTTAAAAATTTATTAACAAAAAATATAATAAACAATTGAATCAAACATACATTTATAATTATAATATAACATACGTTTGAATTAAATAATAATAATATATTCATATATTGATTTTGCTCTATATAAAATTAAAATTATTAAAAATCTGTAGATTTGAAAACTAGTCTAATTTAACTATAAAGCAAAACATTCAATAAACACATTAATGAAGTCAACTTCGTTTGGTCTAGGAGCCAAAAATAAGTGTAGGGGCAATTAATTAACTATTTGGAGTTTGGTTGATAAGGTCTTTGTCAAAGTTCTGCAATTTGCAATTTGGATTTTGATTTAGATTTTTCGAGTGTTGATATGTGTTCGGATTTCTCAATTTTAAAAAAATTAAATCCAAATATATTTTGATCTTATTTTCTCGAGTTGAAGTTGTGTGGTTTCTTAAATATAGAATCTAAATAACCTAAAATATATTTGGATAATTAAAACTTATTCGAATAAATCAAATTCGTCTGTTGATTGATTGAGTTTTCTTCGAGTAACCTCTACGTATATCCCTTGTGAGATGTCAATATTTGTAACGGAGACTCTTAATCATACAGAGGGTTTGAATTCATCAACTCAAAAAGGAAAATTGAGAAGGAAAAAAAAATCTACAGCTCTGTGTCTTCTTCTGCCGCTACCTCGTCCCCCTCGTCGTTGCAAATAATTCGTTAATGGCGATGGAATCAATTTCTCTCAAGTTTGTATTATTCGCAGACATTTCCAGAAACCCATCATATCAATTTCATCATTTAAGAAGAATTTCGTGTCGAACCCGTCGTTCCCGGTTCGATGTAATCTGCTCGAAAACATCTGAATTTCAAGGTACAACCCTAAAATTATTATCGATTATTGGTTCGAAATTCGTATGGATTTTGTGTTTTTTGGAATATGGGTTTTAAGTAAGTGAATACAATACAATTTCTTGCTATCTTTGTTCTATTTGTATATTCATTCTATCTGATTTCAAAAATTGTGTAGCATTCTCGATTTTGAAGGTTTTTTTTTTAAAAAAAAAATACAACTACCCTTTACCTAAAAAAAACGCATGAAGAAGATTTTTGTGGTTTTGTAGCATTTTTTTAGTTTTGAATTTGATTCACATATAGGAAAACTAATGTACTGTGAAATGTTTGTCATGTTAGAATGTTTTTTTTTTTTTTTGCAACAAGACTTACTATTTGAGCTTTGTGTTCTGTTCCATTCTTATTGATTGAAGCTATTGAATCTTGGATTTCAGATTTTCGGAATTATGCAAAGCCATTACGCCTTTTACAAGCCAAAGAAGTGAAAGTTTATGAAGGAAATCCATCTCCAAATGAGAGTGGATCTCATTCATCCTATAAGATTAAGCTTCAGACAAGTAATACTTTTGGTTCGGGATTAAGTGATGTGAATTCGAGGGTTCTTTTATGCTTGATAGACGAGAAAGGTGATTCGATATTACAAACAATACCCGCAAATGTTTCAAGAAACGAATCTTTGAAATCGAACAATGTAAGGAATGATGAGAGCCTTGCGTTTCAGAGAGGCTCCGTTGATGAAATCGTATTTGAAGGGCCGAAACTTGATAAAATCAGAGCTCTTTGGGTCAGTGTTGAGTCAGGTAAATTTCTTTGACAAATTGAACACATGGTGTATGATTGATTTTGATAGTTAGTGTTTCTTCAAGAACAAAATGGTCATAAAGTTTGAGACTTGCTGGCAATTGGGTTTACTTTAGAATTGATTGACGATTAAACTCGTGAGCTTTCGTCTATAATAGATTGTTATATTGTATTGTCCAACATCTGTTAGTACATGAATCATAGATTCATATATATGGTTTTGGATAAATCTAAACCTTTTAATTGAGTTAGATTCAAGCCCATTTGATATGGTATCAGAGGCTTGTTCGTCTTGATTTGAAAATACCGATGTTGAATCTCTAGTTGTAATTTTCACGTCCCATGATCGAATTTGGACATGAAGTGAGTGTTATCTCATATCGATAGTACATGAATCATACACTCGTATTTACGCTATTTGGCAATTCTTATTTCTTGAACTGACTTTTTGGGTTGACTTTGGTCCAAACCAATTTGACATAAATTAACCATTATATACATGGAATTTGATAGTTCAAGTCCATTTGATATGGTATCAGAGCTTTATTCGTCCGATGTTGAAATCCTCAATTATCATGTGCACGCTCATGATCTAGATTGGACATGAAAGGCACATATTGATAATAAGTGTTCTAAAAATCGCTCTAGGCGTCCGCTTAGGTTCCGCCTAGGCATCGGGCGCTCCCTGACCGCCTAACTAATCTCTAGGCGGTCTTTTTTTCTTTATAAAAAAAGTGACATCAAAACAACGTCGTTTTGGTATTTAAAGAAAAAAACTAACAATGACATTTATCCATGCGTTTATCTTTTATCGACTTTGTCATCATCATTTCATTTATCTTCTTCTATCTATTACATCGATTATTGTCTTCATCTGAATCTCTTGTCCTCGCATTTGTATTTCATCATCGTCTTTGCCTTCATCTTTGTTTTCTTATCTTCTATCGTTTCTCGTATTTTGTCATCGCCTTCATCTTTTGTCATCGCCTTCATTTCTCATCTTCATCTTTGTTTCATCTCCACTCTTGGCTTCATCTCTCGCATTCGCCCTCGCCTTTGTCTTTGCCTTAACATCCTCACTCGACGCCCATTTTCTATATTTTGTTTGTTTTATGTTGTTTGTCGTCATAAGTTTGATATTGTGAAATTTAATACTTATAAATATTTTTTATAAATACTAAACTTTATTTATTTATGTGTTTTTTTAATAAAATTAAGGACTTATAAATATTTGGAATTTAATATTTATATTATAATCCGCCTAGACACTGCCTAGAAGCTCTGGGCACTGGGCGTTGGGTGTCCGTCCGCCTAAGTACCTAGCGCTTTTTTGAACCTTAATACATGAATCATAAACTCGTGAATATGGTATTGGAAAAATTTATTCTCTTAAACTAACTTTTTTGGGTTTGCTTTGGTTCAAACCAATTTGATATCGACTTTAAACTTACAATTTGATGATAAATTTTCTATCTTTTTCTCCATTTCAATGTCTAGGTCAATGGAGGCTCGGAGGTATGAGCTTATGGGTAATTCATCCTTACAAAGCTTCCCATGGAGAAACCATTAATTACCGATATGATTTTGAAGTAGACGACATTTTGCTCGGAGAGAACAGTGACCTTTCAATGGTGGAACTCAGACCTTCCCATATCACTAAACTCGACAAATTCGACCTTTTGAAAGATCAAATAAACTCATCATCATCAATTCTCAATGCCAACATCTCCAATGAACAAAGCATGAAGGAATACTCAGACTTGAAACTCTCTTTGCTTCTTTACGATGCCATGCTCGTTCTTCTTGGAACCACGACTTTATATTTCTCGATCGATGAAAGCTCTGGCATTGCATTCTTTATCGGTGGAATCCTCGGTTTTCTTCACTTATTGTTGCTACAGAGATCTGTTGATGAATTGTCAGTACCAGAATCTTCATTATCCGATCAAAAGCTCGGCTTGAGATTGAAGATTCCGGTGTTGAGTCTTGCTGTGGCTGTAGGATTTGTAGTTGTAGCCATGAAAGGCGACCTTGGAGGAGAATCTGTTGAATTAGAATGGAGTGCTAAAGAGATTCTGGTGGGGACTGTGGGGTTTGTTGTGTGTAAAGTAGCTGTTGTTTTAGCTGCGTTTAAGCCCTTATCTTTTAGTCTTAAAGCCAAGAAGTAATCTTTTCACTAGACTTTGTATATACAAATACACAAAGGGATATATAGGGATATATGTATATGAAAATACACATATATAAAGAATATATAGCAAGAAAATTGTGAATTTACTAAATTTGCTTAATTTATATGGGTTTTTAGTAGGGTGGGCAATCCGGTTTTGGGGCAGGTTCTTCGGGTTCGGTCCGGGTTCCGGTTCTTCGAGTTATAAAAAATTGAACAAAAAAATTCATTTGGTTTTCGGGACGGGTTTCTCGGATTTCGGTCCGTTTTAGGGGTTTGAAACATTGAACCCAATTCGAATTGTATTCTGGTTATTTAGATATTTCGGGTAATTTAGGTTTTTCGGGTTATTTAAGTACGAGTAATTCAGTTTTTAAACGGATAATTCGAGTTTTAAACGTGTGACTGAGAGGGAGAGGGAGTTGTGTCATGACTCACGATTAGGGTTAGGGTTTGTTTAGGGTTTTTTCTCTTTTTTCGAGCTGTGCGGGGTTTCTCGTGTTATCCCGAACCCGAATCTGGATCGACCCGAACATATTTGGGTTTTTGATATTGAATCCATATGGATTTTCTATAAAGCTCATATATCTCATGAGTTGGATTATTCGGATTGGATCGATCTGGATCGGTCGGGATAATCCGAAATACTCACCCCTAATTTTTAGCTAGGGTTGGATAAAATATAAAAAAAAATTTCTACCCGAAATCCGTTCTGTTTTCAAAATATAAAACTCAAATCCACGAATTTGGGTTCAGATTTTTTACTTTAATAAATGCATAACCGTGGGACTAGAATATATATTAATTTACGAAATTTTTTTATTTTTATGATAATTACGAAAATGTTATTATTGTTTGATTTAATATGGATCGGGTATCGAAATTCGAACCTGAATCAATATATGTTTTGATAATAAAAAAATGGATTCGAATATTCTCGGATATCTAATTTATTGTTCGAATACAAAATTAACTATCCATTCAATTTCGAATATCTCAAAATTTGGGTGTTCGATTTATGTTCATCTTTAGAATCAACCCTAAATATAGTTAGTAGAATGTCATTATCATGGACTTAATTAGGTAGTCAGAATAATAATTACCAGAATAATTAAGGGTTAAATTTGTAATTAATAATGAATTACCTTGTTCATAAGTGAAATAAGTCAAAATGACCCCACGAAAAAATTAAAAGTCAAGAAGATTAGTAGTATCACATAAATGGCTTTATACTATAACATATAGTCAAATGCATATTTATAATGTGTATGTATGTATATACGTAGATGTGACTATATGAACAGTTTTCTCCTAAATATTACTATCATGGGCCCATTTTTATGCAACCTAATTATTATTATTAAACGCGACTATACGTAGGTCATTAATTATATTATATGCTATGATTTGGTGTTTTACAAATGTTAATTTCAATTTCGATGTTTTCTCAAAAATTCAAGATTTTTAGATCGGGTCGTACGAGAAGAATTAATAAATTTAAATTATAAATGATAAATTCGAAATGTTTATCATAACATGTTTAATTAATGAGAGGAAAAAAAAAACATTTTTTCCATCCTATAATTTTTCTATTGAATTTTTTGTTTCACGTAATTCGAAAAATAGACAAGATAAATTATATAAATTGCATATTCGGTTGGTTCAACATGATTAAATTATATAACATCATCATTATTATCATGTTCTATATCTATATATATATATATATAACAAAAGTTAAGAATACTTCAAATGCCGAATTCCAACAAATGATTTAGATATTTATATACGATCAACAATAATATAATTTAAATAGACATGGCCTGTTATTTTTCTTACCCCATATAAATAAAAATATAAATAAAATTTCTGTTACGTATATATAATACAAACAAATATTCCATGTATCATGTGACCATAGTTTTTCACTTCTTTAGGTTTTCGCCTTTGAGTGAAGTGGTTGACAAATTAGTAAATTAATAATTAATCAATAAAATATAATATTTTATGAAGAAAATAATGTTATTAATTTTCTAAAAGTTTGATAATTTATTTATTGGAGATAAAAAAATTAATATTTCTATTAATGTTTAATAATGTCAAGATTTATACTACAATTTACTCGTTCTGGAAGCAAAATTCAGATTGGGAAGTTTTCTATAAACTACTTATTTTTTTTTTTTTTATATTAAAAAGTGTGTGAGAGAGATATAGAGAGGGAGGGGGAGAGAGAGAGAGAAGGAGAGAGAGAATACGTGTCCGAGAGCGAGGAAGAGGAAGGTGGTTCACGTTTTAGCTTCGTTGAAACTTTCTTTATGATTTTCCCTTTGGCATTTGGTGGAATCAAACGATTAGGTTTCTGGGTTTCATCAGATTTCAACTGATCGGTTTTCGATCGGTTCAAAGATTTGAATTTTTCAATCTGGGTTTCGTTTGAATTTCTTCTGTTTATGAGTTTAGCTCTTTGAAGATGGATCTATCTTCTCAACGACAGTCCCCTAATGGGTCGAGGGGTTTTCGTCTTCAAGCTCCATTGGTAAGCTTCTGTAATTCTTCCTTTTACCATTTTCATGGAAGTTCTTACAGAATTCATGAGAATAACAGTGTACCCAGTTGTCGAATTCTCCGTCATAACAACAGCTTTTCACTGAATCTCTGGAATTAGGTTGTTCTTTTCTATAACAACCCTAGCTAATTTCGCAATTTGGGTTGTTCTTGCTCTGAAAATCCGAAGTCTTTTTACCTCTAGCAAAATTATCTGCCCTAATTTGTAATGTTGTTCTAAATCTCTCACTTATGTACTGTTTCAGACATCATTTGCAGTGTTTGTTCTTGATCTTTCTTGTTCATTGTTGATCAGAATTATGAGCTTGACTTCTACTTTCTAATGTCTGAATCTTACAGGTAGATTCTGTATCTTGCTATTGCAAAGTAGATGCAGGTCTAAAGACTGTAGTAGAAGCAAGGAAATTTGTTCCAGGTTCAAAGCTTTGTATTCAACCAGACATAAACCCTAATGCACACAGGCGTAAAAACTCTCAAAGAGAAAGAACAAGAATACAACCACCACTCCTCCCTGGTCTTCCCGATGATCTTGCCGTTGCTTGTCTCATTCGAGTTCCTCGAACCGAACATAGAAAACTTCGAATGGTTTGTAAAAGATGGTATCGACTTGTTTCTGGAAACTTCTTTTACTCTCAGAGGAAACTTCTCGGGATGACAGAAGAATGGGTTTATGTTTTCAAAAGGGATCGTGACGGGAAAATCTCGTGGAATACGTTTGATCCGGTTTACCATTTATGGCAGCCGCTTCCTCCTATTCCTAGGGAATATGCCGAGGCTGTAGGGTTTGGTTGTGCTGTTCTAAGTGGCTGTCATTTATATTTATTCGGTGGGAAAGATCCGCTTAGAGGATCGATGCGAAGGGTCATTTTTTATAATGCTAGGACAAACAAATGGCATAGGGCACCCGATATGCTTCGAAAACGTCATTTCTTCGGTTCTTGTGTTATAAACAACTGTTTATATGTAGCAGGAGGAGAATGTGAAGGAATTCAACGTACGCTTCGTTCGGCTGAGGTTTATGATCCGAATAAGAATCGATGGAGTTTTATTTCTGATATGAGTACGGCAATGGTGCCTCTTATTGGTGTGGTTTATGACGGGAAATGGTTTCTCAAAGGTCTCGGGTCTCATCAAGAAGTCATGAGTGAAGCGTATGATCCAGAAACTAATTCTTGGAGCTCAATGAGTGACGGAATGGTATCTGGTTGGCGAAATCCGTGTACGTCTTTAAATGGAAAGCTTTACGCGTTGGATTGTAGGGACGGGTGTAAACTTAGAGTATACGATGAATCTACGGATTCATGGAATAAGTTTATGGACAGTAAGGTTCATTTAGGAAACTCAAGATCAGTCGAGGCTGCAGCCCTCGTTCCACTCGGTGGTAAGTTATGTATTATTCGAAACAATATGAGTATGAGTCTGGTCGATGTGTCGAATTCTGACAAGAGTAATCCGAATTTATGGGAAAACATAGCGGGAAAAGGCCAATCGAAAGGCATTTTCAGTAACATATGGTCGAGTATCGCTGGTAGAGCTTTGAAATCTCATATTGTGCATTGCCAAATTCTTCAAGCTTAACCGATGATTTGAAGATCGAAGAAAAAGAATCGGAATATGCCCTTCAAATAAAGGCCGGCTTGTTTAATACCCGAGAGAGACGTTCTGTCTCGCTTCTCTTCCGCCATAAACGAATCAAATCGAGGCCGTTTTTGCGGTCTTGACGATATTTTTTCTCTTGATGAAGATGAGGAGAGGGGAAGACAGAAAGAAGATATACAAAAGGGTTATTATGGTGTTATATTTTCAAGTCTAATTTTAGGAACAATGTTGTTTAAATACTATTTTTAGACTCTATTTTTGTATAAATGTTATGTTATGTGATTGTAAATGGGTCAATCTTTAGTCCAACATGTCCTTCCATTGTCGTTGTTTGAAGCAATTTCAGTCTGTTCAATCTTGCTTTTGAGTTTAGCTGTAGATAGGGGTGTCATTAGGGTCCGGCTGGCCCGAGCCCGATCCGAGCCCGTTCGTGGCCTGGTGAAAACGGTTTTAGGCCGGCCCGACCCGAAATTAAATGGGCCTCAATTTCTTGGCCCACGACTCGGTCCGACAGGTTTCGGATAGCCCATAGACGGGTTTGGATTTTGAAATTACTTGGAATTAGTTGCGGCAGAGAAAGAGAGAGAAACGACGACAACGTTTCTGTGGAGGACGAAGTAGAAACGACAATTGTGGTGACGACGAAGACCAGCACGACAGCCCCACGGTTTTTTGCAAAGGACGACGCCTTGCAGTGACGCAAATAGGACGGACGGCTAGGGACCTAGCTAAAGTTCGCAGACGCAAGAGAAGATACACGGGCACGGTTCGCAGATTGCACGGCTAAAGAAGACGCCAAAGAAGACGCACGGGCACAATTAGAATTCGCAGAATCACACGGCTAGAGAAGACACAAGAGAAAACGCACAGGCACGACTAAGGTTCACATAATAGCACGGGCACATCTAGGGTTTACAAAATTACACGAGCACAGCTAGGGTTCGTAGAATCGCACGAGCACGACTAGGAAAGACACAAGAAAAAGGGCACGACTAGGGTTAGACGCAAGAGAAGACACATTAATGGTGTGTGTCTGGGGCTGAGTTTTTTTTAATGACCCGAGAGGCTGGCCCGAAGCCCGACGGGTCGGGCTGAAAAAATTTCGGACTTTTTTCAAGCCCGAACCCAAAGCTTCTGTTGCATTCTGACCTTTCATCATCAGTTCTGAACCTATTAACTTTCTATTAACTTTCGGACAGGTTTCGAGTAGACCCACGGATCGAGCTCGATTTTACCACTCTAATCTGTAGAGTTGTTACAAAATAAATCGAAAAGAAAACAATTAGTTACCATAAATAATCGAGATAATACAATTTATAGGACAAGAAAAGAAAAATATAAAATGAATTAAATTCTTTTTAGAATTTGTGTAATTTTTTTTAATTGTTGTTTTAATAGTATTTGGTTCTTTGACAATTTTTGTGTTTTTGCAACAAAAATTTAACTTTTTTTAGAAGAAAAAAAAAACTTCTACGGCAATATAATTATTTTATAAACTGAATTAAAATTTTTTTTCTAATAAATTTTTCATTGTAAAAAGTTGTTTTGAATAGTATTTAGTTGTTAGATATTTTTTGTGTTATTCGTAAAACAATTTTAAAATCTATCTATTAAAAATTTTATTTTTAGAATCTGTAAATCCATAGTATGCACAGATTGATATATAAATATATTATTGTTATATTAAAACACTTTTAATTTTAAAAAATTTTATTTTAAAATATATATTAGAATAAAAAATGAAATGTGTAATAAAACTTCAAAAAGTATTAATGTGACCATACAAAATTAATTAAAATATCCACTAATCGTAATGCTTATTAATAACATAATATTAAATCTATAAATAAAATAATAATAATTTTTTAATATATAAATTTTGAAATTACATTTTGAAGATTTTTATTATTTAGTAATATTTTTATTAAAACTGTAACTAATTTTAAATTCATAATAATTATAAAATATTATAGTAATTAATTTCATTTGTAAGATTAAAATCTACGATGAATCATAATTTTATAAATTTAAAAAGTAATCAAAGCTAAAATGTATGATAAAATATATAATTAAAAATAATATTTGTATTTTTAAAAGTTATATTTTAATATAAATATATAAAAATTTATATATTTACTGTATTTGAAGGTAATTTTTATATTTATATAATTGTTTTATAGATAGGATTGTAATATGTTATGTATTTTATTATTTTTTAAATACTACAAAATGAATATAAATTTAATAAAAAATAAGAAAATAATAAATGTTGATATTTTTATATGGAAAGATATATGTATATTAGGTTTGGATAAAACATTTGAATTATTCATATTCGATCTGTATTGGAACCGAAAATTCGAATATTTATCGATACAAATACAAATAAAAATATTAGAAATTAGATATTCGAAAATACAAATACCAATGATAATAGACTCAATTATCGAGAATATTCGAATCTATAAGTACTAAATAGATAATTTATTTAATATATAGATACATATAATATAAAATTAATTTTATCAAATTGTAAATAAAAAATATTATTAAACTTATTTTAACACTTATTATATAAATATATAGATAAATATACAGTATATTTACGATTGGAGGATTAAAATATCAAATATATTAAAATAACAAACTTTAATTTACAATCAAGACTAGATGAGTTGGATAATGTTATGGAGACATCGCAAGATATCGAAAAAACATAACTCAATAAATATATAACTTTTATGCAAGTTTTATTTTAATATGTTGATTTGATAATCTAATAATTTGTTTTATGGTTTTTCATAAATTGATTATATTAATAGAGTTATCGAGAAAACAAAATTTAAATGATTGATGTAGAGATGAATGTATAGATTTGATGTTTCGTTTTATTTATATTGTGTATCTTTGTGTTTTTATGTGATTTGGACTTTATAGTTTTAGATTATATTTGATAATTATTTGTTTTTATTAATTTTTAATGTTTTTACATTAAAAAAGATTTAGGTTCGGATATAAATACAAATATCCGACAAATATTCGTATCTACGAATATTCGAATTTACAAATACAAATACGAATAATAAATCCGAATATTGGTTGAATACAAATACGAATAATCAGATATTTACGGATATTCGTTGTTTGTCTAAATTTAAAATAATTTAGATAAAAATACATGATGATGATGATGATAATGATGATGATGATGATGATGATGATGATTGTGGTATAACAAATGTTTCATCACTTAATCCAAAGGTCTTATGTTTTATTCTCTAGTTTTTACAGAGATACGCTTAGATAAGCATATCTTTACCATAATATATTAATCATTTCTATTAATATATATATATATATATATATATTGCATA